>VXBI01012375.1:0-61131 GCA_013397375.1 Toxostoma redivivum | reverse complement strand
TTAACTAGCCCACATAGTTAACTTACTTAACTATTTCTATATGGTAAGCTAGCAGATGCTAAATATGCAGGAAGGAAATTCGCCATTGGAACCTGCAGGTATTCTCTCCTTAGGAAATAAAACCACACAGCATCATTCTTGGAAGACAGCTACTCTCCTATAATATAGATTACAACTTAAAATGCAAAGCGTACTTTTTTCTCATTGATCTACAGTGAATTAAATACCAGACTCAGAGCAAAGCTTGGGGCCCATTCTGAAAATAGGCTGATTGTTCTTGTAAGTCAATTCTATAGCTGGGAATTTTCTAGATAAAGTACACTTTTACTTTAAATGATTATAGATGACATTTCCTTAAAAAATGAGGAGAATTGCATTCTCAAGAAAGAACATTTAAATTTGCTGAATTTACAAGCACTTTATACAGAGTATAAATTCTAAAACTAAAGTCTATATTAAAAAGTAGTGCAGATCAGTAGGAGCAGGTGTATAGAATGAAATAGTGACGAGGAACTATTTTACAAATATAAATTTTATGCTTTTCCTGAACTTGAGGCTTACTGTAGTATGCTCCATTGGACCTAATGCCCACTGGTGACTAGAGGGCCCTTGGTTTGATCCTGGATCACATGTTCCATATTAATGTCATCCAGAAGATTCAAGCTCACAGAGCTCTGATGTATGACCAATGTTCAGATGACTCTCAGAAATGCACTTCTTCCTGAAGTAAAACACTTCTGTTGAGTTCTAAGCTAACTTTTAGGTTAGGTTAACCTGGCCTGGGTTACTGGCTGCAGAACCTAAAACAGTTCAGAGTTCAGTATCAGAGGCTGCAATACTTTGTTTATTTACTTCTCAGAAGCAGTACTTGAGATAATAAAAAACACTAATTCTGTCATCTGTGACTTGATTTTTTTCCCCTTTTCCACTATAATGAGTTTATGGGACACATACTATTTACTTATGTGGAACCCCAAATGAAAAATATACTTCTCAGATGGATTTTATCCAAGATAAAGACTATGTAAATGAAAAGATTTTCTCAGATAAGATTCTTATATATTTTATGAGTGCTACTGACTTTTGTGTAAATAAGGTTGTGATTAAAGTTGTCTAGTCAAAGGTATTTTAAATTTTACAAATAAAAAAAATTAGAAAGTAATTTGAACTTGGACTAGCATTAAAACAAATTTAGAAAAGAAAAATTCAGAGGCAAGGGCTTAAAACACCTTGAAAACCTTGTTTCTTGTCCTGGATTAGGAAGACCTCATAACACCCTGTCTGCAAATTACTGAGATGGTCCTTTAAATGGGGGAATGAAGAAAATTATTTTTGCAGATGCCTTCCAGCTCTGCTTGCTTAAGTTTAGCTGCATAGGGTTCTTTTGAGGACTTCACATTTAGTGTTTATCAGAATAAAATTAATGAGCTTTAAAGAAGTCATATAAGTGAGGCTTTTTATAGAGTCTTAAATATCTACTTCCATTTTATATAGGGGTTCATGCTTGATCTTTAACTCCACTGGAAGGTGCTGACAGTATAGGTTTTTGCAGTACTCACCAAGACCAAGCAAACCACAATGACATAGATGTAATATGACAAATTCTGATTTTCATAGAGATAAGTATTTGGAGTATTGATCTCTCCACCATTCCCAGCCAGTGGACTTAGGTTCATGTATGTTAGCCACAATCACACAGATTTCACAAAGCATTATATGTGGTCCATATGGACACCATGTGAATGTTTTTTGTGCCCATAAAATGATCACCTACCCTAAGATTACTTGCATTTAGTTTCCTCTGGAGTACATGAAATGTTGACAAAGGGAGCAGCATGTGCTGAACATTAATTGGCACCAGACAAACTCATTATTCTCTGAAAGATACTGTTCATCAATAGGGAACCATCTGCATTGTATTTACATAAGTAACTATTAGTTTCTCTTTTAATACCATGCTGGATCTTTGACAAAATAACAAGATGTTCCTAATACAACCACTTTGATTATAAATTCAGTCAAACAAACGAGGCAGTAAAGATGTACAACTGTGAGTTAATTTTCTGATGGTCAAATGAATTTCTGTCAAAAACAGTATGGAAAAATGTAGTAAAACATAAGATGTTTGCTCTGGTCAAGTGAGGAGTCCTAGGTCTGAAACCTGTCCCTGGTTGTGACAACTAATATTTAAGTAAAGAATATAAGATAAAGGCAGTCCCTTTTCCAGCTTTTGATATTTGAACGCTAAGAGATTTCTTTAAAAGAAGATGGGATCTATGACACTGTATTTGATAGTCCATGATATTGTTTTGCCTACATAAGCTTTTTGACATGAATGAGAACAAAGTCTTTAGGTGTTTTCAGTTTGCTAGAAAATTTCTTTTACCCTACATAACTATCTCCAACTTCAACTATATCTACTGCTGTATTACGAGCAAAATACTCTTGTGACCTTGTGCCTGGTCTTATGGATTTTATTGTGTAAACTTGGAAAATGCTCATTCAAATGTTGTCTAGTTGGATTCAGTCCTACACTTCCCTCTATTGCTGGTATTCCAAGGTGACCCCCAACTCACTCCATGCTTATCTAGATAACTTAGAGGTATTCAACTCTTTCCTCCTGCAGATGAATCTTTGCCTGGTTTTCTCTGGCATCAGAAGCCCATCTACTTTACATCTACTCTCAGTCTGGAATTGTAGGGGAGGATATCTAAACTACAATTAGTATAGTTTGATAGTAGAGAATGCTTCCTAGTAAGTTTGCTTAATTTTGTTTTCATCTAAAAAGTATAAGATTCCTTAATAGTAAATTTTAAAATGTAACCTACTATTTCAGAGCCTTTATAATTGATTGAGAGTGAGAAAAGAATTTATCATCCCATTTTTTAGAATAGGAAATACCTCTTTTTTACTGGGCTTATTATGGACAACTTCTATTTTAAGTTCATGTCAGACATGGTACAAATCATATAGGAAGATCATGTTGACATCTGTTGACATCCTAGTTCATTGGATAGTTGGCAGCAAATTTTTATGAATGAAAAATTACTCCACAATTGGCTAGCATCTTTTCCTCAAAGAAACTATACATGACATCTAATATTCAATTGTATTGATTAGTTAAAACTTTTTTAGGGTTCACTTTACTGTTAAAAAAATGTGCAAACCCTATATATTTCACTGACTCCTGTCAATTTTTACAAAAAAATCCTGATAGTTCCTGAGGGGAAAAATGTCAAAAGACCCTTTCAGGTTCTTTACTTTTATTGTCCTGGTGCCCAAAAAATAATTAATAAAAATTTTTAAAAAAGAGCAATAGAGAAGAGTGAAAAAAATCCCTGTCAATCTGCATTACTTACTGTGACTGTACAGTGCTAATGAAACAAATTACATACTGCAAATATTACAGATACAATGATGAGCTACATGGCAGAGTTCAAGGTGAAAAAACCCATATCTTAATTAGCAACGCGTGTACACCAACTACACTTGATAGGCTTGGCATGCCTACTATTATGCTAAATGCTTGACATTTGCCTTCTGTTAAAAGGCTTGGTTTTTCTTTTAGTACTAGTGACTTCATTGTGAGTGGAACCTTTTCCTCCTGGTTTAATATGCTCTGGATCAGACATCTTATGTGGTTCACACTGCAGCTGCACAATGAACTTTGCTGAACTAAAAAAGAGAAATAGGCATATGAAGCAGAGGTTCTGTTGTTTACAATGCCATATTACAAAGTTTTATTGTGGTGGTGAAACAGGTTTGCAGTAGTTCCTTATTTCATTGTTCATCTCTAATACCTGAGTTTCTAAGCAAAACAGCACCTATGGCACAACATTTCCGCAGAGCTTAACAGGAAAAGTAGCTTAACACTATTTCATTTAAATTTGGTATGCTAATAAAAAATAACTAACACAACCGTTTTTAAAGTTCAGGTATATCCTTCTGAAACCAAACAAATGCAGGGTGATCTTGGGAGCTGTGTTTTGGTCTTAAACACAAAAGGTGTATACCTTAAGAGTCATGACACGATGTTAATGTAACACTGTGCCTTATCTCCAGTCTTTGTACGGACATTACAGAAAGAAGTATTTTGTCCTAGACTTGCAGGAACAATGACAATGTGTAGGATATGTTCTTTAATTAGGTCATGACTTTGTCAGTCTATCTCCCACTGGGGATCACCTCCCACTGTTGCTTAGAGTATAGGTCTTTGTTTCTGTCTTGCACATTTCCATCTCCTAGCAGATGGGAGAGTGGGCAGCTGTCATTCTTCACCACTCCAAACCCAATTTCACTTCTTTATTTTGACCCCTACAGTATTCTCATCCACGGAGGTTAAGAGGTGAGAAAAAAAGAGGCCATTATTTAATTTTCCTGTGTGAAGTGAGAAGTGTTGCTGCTGTTATCTTTGCCTGAATATGAATGAGCAGTTGGAAAGAATTGTTGCTTTAACCCAGACTTACCTGTTTTATTGCATGTAATTAAACAATTAATATAGCCTGTTAATGGGATTCAGTCTACTACAAAAATGCAGGGTTTTCTTACTCAGGATGAATTACAGATGGTCATTTCTGCTGCTCTCCATTACTTCATTGATGCTGTTAAAATTTCCTTTGATAGGAGTATGGATGATAAAAGTGTTTTGCAAAATTTTTAATGGAGTATAAGAATCAGAGCATTCATGACTTAAAATTATCCTTATAAATTTCTTCTCCCATAGAACTGCTTTTCAGAAAATTTAATGCAAGTCAAAATGTCTATCCTAGAGAAATTTAAGGCTCCAATTCCTTCTTAAATGAGTCTAGAAGGCAAACATCTGGCTTAGAGTTTGAAGAGATTTTTATTACTGCAAAATATTAGAGTAAGTGATCTTCAAAAGGTTCATTTTTGGAATAAAGGTAGGAAAAATAATTTTGTGGCTGTACCTACTCTCACTTTTGTACATATTTTTTTTTGCTAGTGCCTGTATTACTATTTCATATGCATGAAAAGGAAATAAGGGATGAGCATTGAGAAACATTTATTTTTGAGAGAGATGAAAAATAAATTTACTTATGCAATTTGAATCTGAGGGGCAGAAGTCTTGAAGAGCTTTTGCAAACAAGGAGGATGGTATGATGGTATCTGCTTTTGGTGGTGGTCATGAGAATCTGTGTTGCTGATTTTTGTGTTGTATTTATGTCACAAAACAAAACTTGTTTATATTAAAATATAATTTTAGTTTGAGTGCTACAGGCTTCTATATAAATTGTGAGTTTTAATAATGCCTCCTTCCTCCTTGAAGCACAGAAAAAAAGAGTATAAAACCATGAAATAGACAAATTGATCAAAATGTTACGTTCTAATTCTGTTGTGTCAAATTTTGTCCTTGAGTTCTTGCAAACTATTTATCAATCAACTGAATTTGAAGAACATAACAGGCATTTTTAAAATGGGATTTTTTTTTTCCTACAGCCACTATAATTACTAAAGAATATCAATTTAGACTTCAAAATGCCCTTGAAGTCTTTCAGAGATGGGACATCCACAGCTTCTCTGGGACACCTGTTCCAGTGCCTCACCACTCTCAAAACAAAGAGCTTCCTCCTAATATCTGGTCTAAACTTTCTTTTGGTTTGAATTCATTCCCCCTTGTCCTGTCACTACATGCCTTTGTAAAAAACCCCTCTCCATCTTTCTTGTAACTCAGAATCACCCTGAATATCAGTTGTGAAGATGTTTTTATGAACAGATTACAAGGGAGTAAGATGTGTATGTACAAGATGTTCAGAGATTAATTCTATAAATCATGCAGCAGTGCAGTAGGTGGACAGCTGAGGCACTGCTAATTTTTCACTGAAGCTCAAAGTTTATACTGGATAACATCAATGGCCTGAGAAATTTTCACTGATAGCTTTCAAACATGTTTGAAATTTATTTATCAACAGTGGTATTAGAAGAAACAGCTCAGAAAAGTATGTGCTGCCTTTGCTGCTTGGATAAGAAGTCCTGTGCTGGCTAAGATGATTCTTTATCAGGAAGCAAGGGCATGATGCTGTCTTCTAATCCTGCTGACACTTCAAAGCCAGCCTGGTGTGTCCTTCTGTCATGATCCGCTATTAATAGAGAGCGGGGGTCGTGATGGTTCGTACGATCTCAAAGGTGCAAACAGGCAAAATGCAGGGGACAAATCAAAGTTTATTCAACAACAGCAATGCATCTTTATTAAATGCCAACAACCCAATTGTGATAGAGGGGAAAGATATAGGAAATAAAGTAGAGAGAGAGAAAAAAAAAGAGGGGGAATGGGAATATAGCTACCAACAGATGAGACGGGCATCCTCGTGGTCCAGGCAATAGACGGGTCTTCATCCATGAGGAGATCTCAAAGAGTCTTCTCCAGAGGGTGGCTTTTTATAGTCTTTTTTGAGGTGAGTGGTCTCTGGCCAAAAAAAGTGGGAAGATTTATGGGTTGTTATGTGGTGTAGGAGCGGCCAGTACATACCATCTCTGATGGTTACAGCAACAGGGTAATCTGTACCTGATACCGACACAATTCAGTAATCACAATGCACCTACTCCCAGTAAGCATCCATTTCAGTCAGGCCAGGAAACCATTCCTCATAGTCCATCTGAGTGGGGATCTGCAGGGTCATGCGATGGTCGGGAGGCAAAAACGAGGGCAACTTTGGACTGACCCTTACACCTTCCTGAGAGCAGAGAAACAGGAGAAGGAGTTTTGCTATATCACTTCCATTTTCAAGGATGCATGTTTGTGTTAACCGCCTTCTTCTATCTTCTCCTAAGAGGTAGAATAACAGAGTTTATTCTACACAGGGAGGAACCTGCATCTCTCACTCCAAATCTGTATTGTATTTAAATAATAGTAAAAAAAATTCAACAGAGAAGTACTTTCATTTAGTTTGCTTTTTGTCATTACTTGTAGTGCAGTAGAAAGCTCAGAAGCAAGGAGAAATCCCAGTAGCTACTAATTACAATCACAGCGAAAGTTTAGATGGAGCGATGCTCTGCTACCCTGGCAGAGCTCTTGTGGATTCTGCAACATAGAAAATAAAGCCACTGACAGCCTTTCAATCTGTTTAAGTGCCTCTGTCCTAAAATGTTCCATAGGCTATATCTTCCTGTTGCTATTTGAAGAGGCCAGTCTTTTATCATACACATGCTGTCTTCTTCTTACGGGACCTTGGGAGCTGTAAAGTTTTGAAATAAGCGGTATTTCATCTGTGCGACATAAGTAAGATTGGAGATTAAAGATCTAAGTGCAGTTCAAGCAGCATGTCTTCTACACTTGACACTAGGGAGTAGAGAAATGTTAATTCAAGTTAGGCCTAAGGCCCCAAAATCTTTGGAAAACCTTTTAAAATGTATTTTTTCTTTTGTGAAGTGAAAAAGCAACAAAGTAAATCTGCTTATTTCTATTTCTGGAGAAAAGAGCCGACAACAAGCATGGTTGGTGTATTCCATTTCTGCAATAGTATCTCTTCCCACAATATCTTATCCATGTCTCTGTCCCTCCTTCCCTTTAGAGTCTTGCTCCCCTTTTTCTCATAAGATTCTTGCCCTTCTTTATCCTTTCCTTATGGGAAATTCAGCATCTCCTTCTTCTGCCTTGCCTGATGCAATAGCACCCACTCAGTTTTGCCTCCCTCCACATAACTAGCTGAGATTCCCAGGAAGCCATGAATTTTGCCAACTGTGGTTAGATGGATAAATTTTCTTATTAGAGGTTTTCTGATTGGGACCTAGGTTGGGGCAGGTCAAACAGTGTTCAGTACCTCTCAGGTGCTAGGAGATAAATGCACTTTTAAGGTCATGCATAGAAAACTTAGGTAGGCCTGTGCTAGACTGAAGGCTAGCTGATGTACAGATACATGAAGGGCTGAAAGGTAGGATACCTGTCCCTTTGCTTGGGAAAAGGGAAATTAGTAAGACAGGTGGAACTGAGCATGGATGGAGACAGTCTTTACTCAGAGAAGCTGGAACTGAGAAGTTCCTACTGCGATGTTGGAAATGCAAATTTGGAGTAAGATATAAGTTCTCAGAGCTGCACAGTGCAAAGGACAAATGCTAAGCTTTGAAATTTTTTTGATGCCTGTACATCCTCACACATTTTTGGTTAGGAAGAGCACTGCGGAATATTTACCACTAATAGTGTTTTGTGATAAATTTGCAAACAGCTTACAACAAAGCAACCATAATGATTACCAGACATGCATCCCATATTAGCAATAGAATATCCAGAACATATTACTGTAATCTCTTAGCAAAAAATTATTTGAAAGTTTTAATGATGTTTTAGCATGTAGATGTTTTAATGTGTAGCAGGATTGAAGCCTGATACTGAGATTGTATTGATGACCTTTAAAGAAGATAAATGTTATTACTAACATTAAAATTACTAACGTTCCTGAATATCTCTAGGATTTTATTTGGAGAGTGAATGGGTATTTTTCAATTTGACACCAGAGTCCTCTCACTTTTCAATGTAAAAATATTAATTAAAACAAAAGTAGCACTGAGGACACACTTTAGGGATTGCAGTAGACCTAAAAAAAGAAATTGTGCACTTGCACACACAAACTAAGGACCTTGCTTTTTGATGCCTGTCAAATGTAAGGACATTGCAATTTTTACATAGTCTGCTATGTACATAGTCTGCTCCAGCTGTAGAAACATTTCTCTTCATCTGTTGCTGCCTTTGCCACACTCACATCAGAGATTCTTGGCAAATATATTTCAATTAAAACTTTGCAGACAGCTAACCCTCTTCTAGATTGTTCCTGCTCCTCAGATATGCTGACTTTTCTGGGTCTGCTGCAAAAGACATCACATGGGATTTTGATGTAGACTCAGAATATTCTTCTTTCCAATAAAAGAGAGTATGTGTCCATCTGTGTGTCTGGCTTCTTGAGATTCAGGCTGATTCTTTAAATTAATTTTAATGTGTGATTAAGTTCCTTATGGGGGTTAGAGGCTTTCAGGATTTACGTTTCAGTCCAGCTAAACACAATTAATGAAACAGAAACCATGTTAAAAAGAATGTTTGGTGGGTTTTTTTCTTTTGTTTTTATTTTGTTTGTTTGTGTGATTTTTCCCCAGGAGGAGCAGAAATCTAATTATCTTACCCTCTGCTCCCATTCTTGCACAATGGAACAGTTGGAATGGTAATCCTTTTCTCCCAAAAAAAGAGCTGACCAGTCACTTACTGCATATTAAGGATTGCTTAGGACATTTGCTCCAGTCATATCCGAATAATGTAATACTTGTTTTTGTTATAAACCTAAAGCTATTTGAAAGCAGTTTTGCCGACCACTGGATACTGCAATGAGCTCTATGGGCCTGATTATGAGATCCTGAACTTGTACCAGTCAGGAACAAACCTTACTCAGCATTTTTGCAGCGCATTCAAGGAATGATGGAAGAGCTGTATTACAAAAACTTACTTTCGTTAGATTGAAGAAAAGAGAGAATTATTTTTAGACAGTGCCATTCACACAACGACTGAATAATTTCTAGCAATTTCCCATATATGTAAACTTATGAATATTTTCAGCCTAAAATGTGCTATTCAACACTATATACATTTACACAAAATAACCTTGTACTTGAGCTCTCTAAAACTACAATTTTTAAAAAGAGCTATCATTTGCAGGAAGATGGAATTGGCAATTTACCCACAGAAGGGTTTACTTTGTGTCTGTCTGTCAAGTGAAATCTGATATATTGCTAAGACTAAATGTATACATCCATAATGTGGTGGGGCAGCTTAAAAAACTCAAGAGGGAAGTTTTTCTAATATTTTCTTAACTTTATTTTCATCATCTGAATTAGTATCTTGCTTGAAAAGAAGCTTTTTTGTCCAATATTATTATTAAAATTCTGTTTATGGGCAAAAGGGTAGTACACCTTCAGATAAAGGAAGGATTTATTGTTAGTAAAAATGAAATCTTAGCAGTCTAATTAAAGAATTGTTGCGGTGTGTTATTTTATTGTTGTTTTCCCTTTTTAAATGGTTTATTCCAATGTTTATTCCCCCTCCTTGTTGTTTTGTTAGTTGCCCAAGTTCCCTCCTTCTCCCTATCAATCAGCCCTTGCCCCATCCCAGTTTCCAGTGTTCCCTGTCTGTCTCCTGAACTCCCTCCTATGAAGTTGTCAATCCCTCCTGGCTCCTCCTACCCTTCCAGTGAATTCTGTGTCAATCATCCCCTCCTTGGGTCATGAATTGCTGTTATGTATTGTATCCCGCCTACATTTCCCCCTATTGGTTGATGAAGTATGTAACCCCGCCTTACATTACGCCCCTAAGTTGCTGTGATTGGTTGTTGGGTTGTACCCGCCCTTGGGGGAGGTGCCCTAGTTAAGTTGCTGTTTCCCTGGTACTTGTGCCTTTTGTTGGATCCTCTACTTGCTGGCTTCTCTCCCTGGACCCTACAATAAACCCTTCCCTTGGACCAACATAAGAACTTCCTCTCGTCCTTTGCCTCTCCCGGACGTGGACGCTGCCAGAAGGGCCTCGCAGCCCTGGCTGTGTGTCGGGACAGCTGTGTCCTGGGAGCAGCCCACTCTTGGCGCCGGTACCTGCTGCAGGAGCTAGCTGGGCGGGCCGGAGGGACAGGTGGTGGACGCAGGTGGGCTGCGTCGAAGAATAATTGCTAATCAAATTGTTAGCCAAAGTTACTTGTAGTTATTGCAATAATAATAATAATAAAAATAAAAAAAACTCCCGGGAAAACCAAAAAATCAATTAAAATTCTTACGCATAACAGTTTCTATTCCTTATCATGGTGTTACGCTTTGTATTCTCCTGGTCACTGAAAAAAATGTTATTCATTGTTACGAATGTTGTTCTATTTTCCCATTTTATCAACAAAATTAAATGTAGTAACAAATTTTTAATAATAAAAATTATAAATAAGATACAATTAAAATATTGGAAATGAATACAATCAAAGTGCATATATTTGAGAATATACAAAATTTGGCAGTAAGTAATTTAGTATAATTGAGGTTCGTATAAAACAAAAGCAAAACCGACCAGGGAGGGGCCGACCAGGGAGGGGTCCCCCCTCCGACCGGGAATACGGGGAGGGACTCATCCCTCCTCAGGTACCAGCTAACAATCCCACTTATATACTATATGCTAAAGAAGCTTCTAGAAAACTTCTAGTTTCTGTTTCTAAAATCTCTGTCACTATGTTGCATGGTGCATGCTCTGCTGATGAGTTAGGGGGTCTCTCATCCTTGTGAGGGTCTCATTTCCAATGAAGGCTCATTGTCTTCATCAGTGACCGAGGTGTGACCTGCAGGTAGCGCAGGTGTACTCTGTAACTGAGCAGATGTTTTCTATAACAAGATTCTAATTACGTCTCATCTTGGAATCTTCCCATTTTGGCCCATTTCAAGGTCGAAACTTTCTATTTCTAGATGCTAGTTATCAGACCTACATCCTTCTACTATCCCTTCCAAAATACTTGTTTGGCTCCCAACATCTGGAAGATGTCCTTTGTCCTGTCTCACCCATCTTCCTCCCCTCACTCTGTAACAATTGCCTTCTATTGATCTAAATAGAATTTTGTTAATACAGTTACAATTTAATTAGCACGAATCACATTTATCACATTCATGGTATCAGTTTCTCCTTTCTCATTCTAGGGTCCACCTGGAATAATTTTAAATACTTTCTGGTGGGCTTTCACACCTTTGCACTTTTCTTCACTGGTGTGCAGCTGCATGTTACATCTGAATTTACTACAAATGGCATGATGGTGTCACTTATATTTGTTAGACACTATGTGTTCATTCTCCTTGTTAATTAATTCTAAAACTAGGTTTGTCCAGCTCCAGATCTATATTAATGTTAATTCACCACTGTCAAATTGGTGATACTCATGAGGTTTTCAGTGTCAAGCCCATGTCCCACTTCTTACCACCTTAATTCCATTTTGCTAGATAAATTGCTAGGTAAATGTCTCACCAGCCTAAAGCGATGTTTTTAAGTCAAGTAAGGTTAAAAAAATGCTCAGTTGAAATTCTTATAATTACTTGCCTTTTTAAACCAATTTTTACTAACTGCCAGAACAGTTGGCTTTGTTTGAAGTTACATCTCTGAGTTGGTTTTTACTGCTCAGCAACACCAGAAAATTTTATGGGATTTTTACTCTGCAAGGAAATATCAAAGAAGCAACAACCAAACTTCTTGTTTTGACACTTTCTTGCTATTCTTTTGTCTGTTACATGAACAAAAAACAGTTTCAGAGCAAGAAGCAATTTGGGCTTCTCTCTGGGAACAGTTTGCTGAAGTTATTTTGGCCTGAATGATTGCATTTCTGGAATATACTCACTTATCTGGGCTTAGATGTCTGCAGAGTTACCTATTCCTTTTGTTTGCCTTCTCTTTTCTGCAACCATTATAACATGGCTTGGTTTTGAGAACTGTGCCAATTACAAAAAAATGATTCAAAAGGAATCTTAATAATAGTAAAAAAAAAAAAAATCTGTTTAACTGTGGTTTACAACTGATTGCTTTTGGTTGGTAACATCTTAGAAGTCAACATGAAATTAGGTTTACCTCTGACTAAGTAGGATCTTAATTTTTCCAGAAAGCAAGGAGTCAAATGGAAAGAGTAAGGGATAAATAGGAAAGATAGGAATGGAGGAGCTCCTGTTTTTCTGCATGTGTGGAGGTGATGTTTTATTTTCCCTTCCTCATTACTTTTATCAGTGTGCCTTTTGACTTTAAAGAAAGTAATGTGGTTTGTGTGCTAAAATCTCAAGTATCATTTTAAAGTGGAATATATTTCCATGCCATTAAAAGTCTGCAGATATTCTGATATGTTTAACTTGATCTTTATAGAAAAACTACAGCAATTCTGTTAAATTATGAGTCTGACAACTGGCACAGAGACACTTATCAGAAGTGTTTTCATTTGCTATCAAATCTCTCATCTCTTCAACCTGAGAAAATCTTAAATCTCAACTCAGTTTTCAGTTCGTATAACCCATATAATTTATCTCAAAACTTTGTGATACAATACCATAGTTACAAGTCAAAAACGGCCCTGTTCTTTTGCTACTAGAAAACAGGGTATAATAGAGCAGCCCAGAGGACCATACCTGCTTGTAGGCCTTAGATCTTGATGCATTTTTCGTGATGTCTGATACTGTGTGTACCAGAAGGACAGGCAACAATCTGAATGGAGGAAAAACGCTATTAATTCAATTTTTTCTGGTCCATTGGAAATTTAAAAAGCGCTTTCCCTTAAGAAAGGTAGACCTCAGTCAAGAAGAAAAGTTTGAAAGAAATGCTGTCAGACAGTTCTGTTGAATGAGGCATTTTGTTTCAGTTCTGCAGGGATGATGAAGTGGCAGGAGAATTCTGTTCAATCCCATGCCAGAAATGTACACCTGTATTCCTTGCTAGGCAAAATTTTCACCAAACATGCTTCCTTCAAAGTTTATCAGTGTGCCTTTTTTTTTTTTTTTTGAGAATCATCTATAGTTTCTGAAGAAAAAAATGTTTTGTCCATGACTGCAGTCAGGAAGATTAAAACCCATTAGTAATGACAGTCTGGTGAATGGTCATTGCTCAGTGAAAAAGATGGAGCCGTGGAGTATCTCATCGTGAGAGGTGCTACTGAGTGAAACAACACAAATGTGATGGATACAATTACCCGTCTACATTTCATCTAGACTTACAGCCCACTACAATAAATCTTTTTCAGTAACTTTTATGCTCTTTTTTAGAGGCCTCTATGCTTCTTGTTTTAGTATGAACTCTAGCTTGAGTATTTTAAAGGATTCTTCAATTGTGTCAAGGGGAATAATTTAGAAAGTATCTTTTTTTTTGCTGTGGTTTTATTTACACTCTAAGTTTGGACTATGATGTACAAGAATAAAACACTCAATATAATCTTCTGTATAATTAGATTTTTTAATAGATCATTTAATCCCATTAAAGTAATAAACTGCAAGAAAGTATTTATTTTATAATGATTTTATAGCACAGATTGTATATTGGATTAGATGCCATAACTCCTGAGCACGGTTTTCTTAACTCCTGACTAAGAGTCGTGTGGAAAAGCATTCATGTAGTTAATGATAAACTAATCTATTCAGGACAGAATGTTTATAGCTAATTTATCAGTGACCTGCAACACAGTGTGAAAATTATTTATTAGCGATGTGCAATGCACAATGCACAGGAAACAAGCACAACTATTTTTAGATTCTTACTAATTTGTGATTATAAATGTCTGCCTCTTCAGTAGCTACTGAAGACATGTTTTATAGTGCAATTGAGCATTGTTTTTATACTCTCTACTCCCTGTTTTTAATAATAGTACCATCATGTGAGTGTATCTGGTATTAGAGCACTGTAGCTGTAGGCCTGCAATAGCTTAATTGTTCAAAATCCTGCATAAACTAATCGTTGCTTGTGATGACTGAGCTTTCTTTAGAAAAGATTGCATTTCCAGACTGAAGTAAGCAGGAAGTAAATGAGAGGATGCTAAAAATAATTACAATAAAGAGTCGGAAGCTTTCTAAATTAAGTTCCAGAAGGCTATTTAAAATCACTTATATGCTTTTCCATTTGACACTGCCCTTCTCACAACTTCCATTTGATGATATCAATGATAGTTTATATCTTATGATGCCTTAAGATTATCAATATTCAGGACAGACATTTCAGATTACTGATTTTGGTCCTGAAAATGAACATATATTTAATTGTTTGGAATTATGTAACATGTTAAATTTAGTTCTTAAAATTGCTGAAATCGGGAAAGTATCAGGAAAGCAATGTTATCATAGAAATTTAAAATTTAACAGAAATATCTAAAAGCTTTTTCAAAATATTTAATTGCTAAACAGCAATAAAAATAGATATTTGCTAAACAATTTGATACCTACATTTTGCCTGTCCTAACAGAACCCATAATATTTACAAAACAATTTTTAAGTCGGGCATCATATTACACCTACTGAGCATTTTGACACTTCAGGCAATACCTGGCATTACAAGATATTTATAAAGCATATTAAAAATGTTACCCAGTGAAAAACAGATTAAAATTGCACTGAATAAACAGAAATAACTATTTATATTGTTTGGAGGTAATAAAAGATATGATTCATCACATACTGAATATGTAAATGTTGTTTTCTCTTGATAATTGTGACTGAGAAATGTGTCAAGGGCATTTTTTGTGAACAACATTACAACACTACAACATCTTGTGAACAAATGCCAGTTTTCTGAAGGTCTCAGTCTTTTCAGTTAAAGAATATCACTTTCATTAACTTTGATTATTTGCTGTGAGCCTTTTATCTTCATTTGATTACAATGACTAATTTTTGTAGCCTTGTGATTGGCAAATCTGGCCATGGAGGCATGTAACAGAAGACGCAGTTTTATTTCTAGTCTTACCTAAAAGTATCTTCCTCTTTGCTGAAAGCTGTGTGTAGTTAGAGTGAGTGCAGCACATACACTAACTAAATTCCACTAAAGAGCTACTCAATAATTTAGGGAATACAATTATTAGATACTGTTTACATAGAAATGTTTTGGAAGACTGAGGCAGTGGCTGTTTTGGGTTAGAGGAAGTTTGCTGACTGTATATCTGATACTGATTTTCCGCTTCAGTGCTTGGGTTCTTCTGCACAAAAGTCCAAGCAGACTAGGAGATGAACCCTAAACCAAGAAATTGTAGCTGTAGAGTAAATTGACCAGCCAAAACAGAATAATGGAAGAAAAAGCACGAGTATTAGAAGAGTGTTAGTTTGAAGATGCTGCATAAACTTCTTACTTTTTGTATGAAAAGTAAGAAATTATTATATTTCTTACTATTTGGAAAAGGGAAAGAACTGGTTTTCATCTAATTTGTTATTATATCAAGTAGAAAAGAAATCAAAAGGAGGGGAGACATGCACAGACAAAGGAGAAGTTACTCCTTTTTGTAGAAATCTAGCATTCATCTCACATAAAGCCCTTGCTGAAACTCCTTTGCAACCATTTATGTGAGCACACTCAACTAAACTAAAATTCAGCATCGGTGGCCTTTCTGCTTTTCCCACCATGATCTATTAATCTTTTTTTCCTGAAGTGCTTTACTGCTTTATCTAAGGGAATGAATTTGTCGCTGACACTATCTCAAATGGCTGCCAGTTCCTTCTTTACACAGACCACTTCAATAGCAGTTGTTTTTTGGGTGAATGCTGTGTCCAGCTAGCTGAAGTGTCACCCACTACCTCCTTCTCTACTCTGTGTTCTGCTTCTCACAATCCTGAGTTTATTCCCCAGGCTTTCATTCTCTCAGCTACATTTATCATCAAGTTTTCTCTCCCATCACTACTTTCTTCAAGGTCAGGGTTGTCCCATTCAACTAAATATCAGGATTTCCATTTTTTCCCATTTCCCATTATTTTTTTCTCTAGCATATTTGAATGCAAATGAATTTCTATTCATATAATTCATGTCACTGGGAAGGCTGGGTCAGTAACTTTTGAGGATCCACATTGGAGCTGTTCATGGACTGCAGCCTGTGGAAAGGACCCACATTGTAGCAGGTGAAAAGTGAGAGGAAGGATGAGCAGAAAGGAGTTCTTACGAGCTGACCACAGCCTCCATTATCCACTTTGAGCTGAGAATGAAAGCATGAAATTGAGCCTGGGAAAAAGAGGAAGCGAGAAAGGTATTTAGTAGCTTTTGTCTGTTTCTTGCCATCCAAGTTTATTTTAATGAGCAATAAAATAAATTAATTATCGCAAGGTCAAATCTGTTTTGCCCGTGATGCTGACTCCAAGTCTTCATCTTGACCCATGGGCCTTTTCATGTTTTTTTCTTCCTTTATTTTTTTGAAGATGGGGAATAAGAATGTGGCTGTGGCAGTATCTGGCTGCAAGTCAAGATTGTCCATTGCATGTGCATGAACTCTGTAGTCTCCCAGATATGTTTGTTGCCTTTCAACTTGGTTGAAAATGAAGCACAAGTGCTGTTGAAACGGAAGCATGACTGGATTCAATTTCTCAGCATTTTATAGGTGGAAAGATTGTTGATTGAGTTCTGAGTCCAAGTCTGACATTGAGTCTTCCCTGCCTTAGTCATGTCTCTTGGCTTCAACAAAATTGCTAGCTTTCAGGGTTTATGCTGCACTTCATGAACCTTCAATATACGCTACTTGCAATACTTTGCTATCTAAGAATGAAATCCATCACAAAATTCCCCTGACGTTTATTTGGTTTGTAATACACAACACAACTCCACTGCTGTAAGCATGAAGGACCCTGAGTTGGCTCACAGTTGCCAGATAGACATTTTTCCCTTACAAACACAGCTGAATAAAACACTACTCTTAAATTATATGGATTTTTTTTCTCTGCCTAAGAAAAAAGTTAACCTATCTGAGAGACTCACAACCTACAGAAATTTTCCAGTGCTTTTCTTTCAATTGATTTGGATTTCTAACCAAATACAGCAAAGGGATTGGAAGAGCTTCTGTCAGATGAAGAAACCTAAGATGAAGACCTTATTGGGGAATTTGGATATCATAAGCATATGAACGCTTGAGTGGGCATTGCTAATTATGCATTAAAGTGACTTGAAATGAGCTTCGGTATAGAGTCATTTGTCAGCTAGAACCTCGTGATCTTGGAAAATGTGAGCACTTACCCTTTTCAGATGATGGGAAAGGCCAGAAAAGTCTAGGTGCCAAACGTGCAGGTTGCATGTGACAAGCCCTTATGTTAAATCTTATTTTAAAACCTGCAACATTTGTCACACTGCTTGAAAAGAGTCTTTTTTTGCTCTCCTTTGAGGAATAGTTCTCCACATTACACAGCTGCAAAGTCTTATGATTAACTTCAAGCACTATAGACTTGCAGAAGGACTAGCATTCATATAGCTAAATTTAGCTATGATGTTGCTGTTGGTTGCTGATAAGCTAAAATTATATCCTTTTGATTTGTCTGCCATTTAAAAATATTTTAGAGGATTATTAAGTTCATAATCAGAATTATCACTGTCTCTCCACACTGAATTTGGGTCATGTGGCTGACGCGTGATTTTATACTTGTCTATCTTTGTTTTTGCAGACAATATCCTTCATAAATTTAACTCAATGAATTAACTTTAAAAGGAGTGACAAAATGCATTCTATTTTTTAAAATTGTAAAAGGTTCTTCAGCATATTTTGTCAGAATTATGGAAAAAATATGACAGACTATAATTAAATGTCCAGCAATCCCCACCATATGAAAATTAGTAGCAATAGTTCCTATAATACTTTCTGGATGGCTGCTTATCTTATCTTTATAAATTAATAATGCCTTTGATAAATATGTGCAAAGTTTTCTTGGGCAGAGAATTTCTGGAGCGTGAAACCTGTTTTTATATTTAAATAATTTGCCAATGATGGACTTATCTTCTGTTTTTACTTTCCCATTCCTGTCCCTTTCAGACATTTTCATAAATTTAACTCTCTAAGAAATCTCTAATAAATCACGTGCCTTTCCATTACTTACTGAGCTAAAAGGAGTCAGCAGCAGATTTCCTAGAGGTCAGCTATTTGGTGTTTCTTTTGTGACCCATTTGTTTGCCACCTTTTGCAGACAGGGTGATAGTAGCCCATGGTACAGGGACAAATTATGAAACCTGTGAACTCCTTAAGATTACTGGGCACATGTTATTGTCCATTATAGAATGTCTGAGATGCTGCAGTGTTGTCCATGACATCTTTTCATCTCAGTGAACAGCTCCAGTCTGTGGAACTTTTGAAGTGGAAGCACTTAGGAAGAAGGTGACAAATTCTTGTCTTCCTGCCACATAGTATGCTTAAGGTGGGATGGCCAAATAAAGAGGTTACAGCCCTGGCAATACACTCTTGCCTAAATTTCCACCTCTTCAGCCTTTAATTTAGGCATGCTAATGTTCTAACATAGCAAAAGATGAAAAGATTGTGTAATTTTTGCAAAACATAAAGGAGAAGACTAAGGCTCATTAACATGAGAGACTTCCAGGCTATGCTTTCACAGCAGACAAGATTTACTCACAGCAGCTGCCTTTCAACCTAGTGTAATAGAATCTGTATTATCTCTTTTTAGGTGGAAACATGAGACATGTCTGTTTTAAGTTATTTCTAAAAGCATCTGTGATTCTACTTAGCCTTGATTTGCAAGACTGTAAAATGACTTTTAAGTTTTGGAGCTTCTCAGGCAATTCTATGCCATAGTTACCAGATCTCCTTATCAGTTCAGATCAAATTCTTAAAATTGTTAATGAAGCAGATCAATACTACTCTGTTTACAAAGGCCAGTCTGTTTAGTCACCAAAGAACTGTGTTCTAAAATAAGGAGGCATCTTTGTCACCAGTTTCTGGGTGGGAGTTGTTTTTTTTTTGGTTCCCTTTCATGCAATATGTCTCATGCTGAAGCTTCCTGCTCCAGAGTTCTGAACAAGTCTAAATTAAGAGGGTGATTTCTTTAACATATTTATACTACTAGTAGTCCTTGCTTATAAGTATATGGTAGATTAAGTTACCACCAATAAAAGTTCCAGGCTGAAAAAGGACAAGTAAATTACTTCAGGTGAAGAAATAAATTCAGATTTAGTATTTTATCTCTGGAAAATAAAGCAGATTACTATTTGTCATAGCTAATGTGGAATTTCTCAAGGTATTCTAGATCATAAAACAGTCTAGCACAAAAGACACCTGACAATACTTTGTTACCAAGTCCTGCTTTGAATGTGGGGAGATATTTCACTGGAAAACAATTCTCTCTTTTGTATTTAGAGACATGTTTAGGTGAGTAAATAAGCTTTTCGGCCTCATCTTCACTACATAGAAAAATGTTGATGGTGTCCTGGCATGAGTATGTCTGAGGTATGCCTGTGAATCTGAACAAAAACTCCCTTTAAATGAAAAACAACTGAAGGCTCAGAGGAAAGATTTCAGCTGAGCTTATATATCAGAGCCATTTTCTTGAAAATTAGTCTTCTGCATTCTTTTGTAGTTTGGTTTGGTTTGGTTTGGTATTTAAGGATATTTTTTAGTGCCAAAGTTTGCTATTCAAATCATTGTCTTAACACTGAGGCTGTAACTACTCAGATTAAAAAAAATTGATTATATTATATTATGAACTGTAAAGGGTAGGTGGGATAAAAATAAAATTGTTAGGAATTTGCATATATGTTTTTAAGGCTAAACAGAAATTTACAGAAATAGGGAGTTTTCTTCCTAATCTGTGAATTTATGCCATAAATTCTTTAGCACAGGCTTTAAAAGTAGCAGAGTCATATGTTTTAAATCCTAATTTGAGGATCTTTGATATAATTTGTAATAAATGCAACTATCTTGAAAAGTTTTCTCATCTTAGGACAATCTGATTTGAAGGCCAGTTGTAGATTTAATAATGAGCAGTAAATAATACCTGGGCACTGTAAAGAGTTTAAAATACCAGAATGATCTTTTCTCATTGTCTGTGCTTGGTTTGTGTTACAGTAGAATTTGTAAGTGTATGTGGCCTTTAGAGGGAGAAATATTTTTAATATATGCTGAATATTCTGCTGCTGCTGCTGCTTTTTACCTCCAAGCTGTCTTTCTCCTTAACTCAGCTGACTAGAGAAAGGTAAGCTCTGAATATTTTATAGCCGCATCTTTTTAGAAAACACAAGAAGGCTCCACGTGTTATTTGGCTACAATTTCTATCAAGGTATCTATGTCTTTCAATTGTTTTGGTCATCTATCTTATTTTTGTCACACTGGAAATTAGGAACAATGTATCTCAGTATGTAGGCAAGTTCTTTTTTTTTTTTTTTTTTTTTAAAGGCTTGATAAATAAGAGTCCTTTTCCCTCTCATGGTGTAATGCAACAGATTCTAATTAGATGAGGTGAAAGACATTTGTCTTGTTCTAAAAAGGCATTCATAGCCACAGTCAAGAGGAAGTGATCATCAGTGTCAGGAACATGTACAAAATGTGAATTAATTTTGGATCAAAATCTAGCTGAAGTATGCTAGGTCTGATTTGAGGTCACATACATCAAAAACTTAAATCCACCTGGATTTGAAGCAAGACCTTCAATATTTCTGCACTTATTCACAAAAATGCTTAAGGAGCATCAAGCCAACAGTGTTGTGGTTGGTGGTTATAGCATGAGGCCCAGTTGCCAGAATGCATATTCTATACTAGCAAGTTCAGTATGTCCAGGTATATTCCTGAATAAGGGAAATGTCCTGCACCTATGGTAGTATTTGTATCCACCACCAAAATGGTCAGGCTGCTCATGAGCTGCTCATGTGCTGGACCATGACCATCTGGAGGAGCGTGAGCTGGCCCAGGCCAAAAGTTTACCAGGGGCTTCTGGCTGGCAATCAGTTCAACTCAGCCAGTGCTGGTGCATTAACAAACTGTATAGAGGCATCTATGCAGTGTCTGCTCTGGCATCCAATTCCCCCTCATGCTCTCCAAAAGATTCAGCTCATTCACCAACTTGCGGCACAGCTGTAGGAACTCTGTGGCCATGTAGCAGCTACTTCCTCTGCTTGCCCTCTGCTCTCCAATTCTACTGCACTGAACCACAGCAGAAGCCACCTGACAGAAGTAATCTGTAATGTATGTATTTTTGGTGTCAGTGGATTCTCAACTTTAACATCTTCCTTGACCGTGCAAAATTAGGGTTCACAGCTATTTTTCTAATGATGTAGGATCAGAAGGCAACTCAGGGCAATGAAACTGAATTGTCAGTGACACACTTACTTTTGCAAGAGCTTTTTTTTTGTTTGTTCTTGTTTTTTTTTGGGGGGGGGTTTGTGCTGAAGAGTAGAATAGATCAGTCACACTATATCCACCATCATAGGCCATACAGAGTTACAGTTGAATAAATCCTTACAGGTGATTGGCAAATTGACCTCTGGTCAATTTTATCAGAGCTTTGGATCAGCGTTTTGTTCTTGTGCATCCTCTTCAAGCTTAAATTTGTTATTAAGGCTTATTATTTTTTCATTAAATTTTTTATTGAATTTGACTGGTGTATGGCCAACCTTTGCAAAGGAGGCTTTTATTCAGCTTGAGGTTACTTTTTTACTACTATTGAAAGTTGGAAGTTTTACTTCTCTACAGTGAAACACCTCAGATTGAATGTTTTCCTGCTGGTCAGGTAAACTTCCATCTCTGCTTCCTCCCCCCATCTGGGACTTTACCTTGCTTGTTCTTTCATTCCCTTTGATTCCTCTGCTTATCTTCTTAATTAGTTGTGATTCAGGTGAATGCAAGCTGAAGATGCTTCCCTTCTGGGAGTGCTATTCTGTCACTGGATCAGGTGCAGATGGCAGAGCTCTTGTTAACTTAATTGATTATTAAAAAGCTGACATATGGAAGGAATTGCTTTCTTCCACTTTTCAGCTTGGGAAAATGTCATGCTATGTGAATAAACAACTTAGGAAGTTCCTGAAAATAAGAGTTATCAATTTGTTAGAGGGATGCTTTTGATTTTTTTATGGGTTCTCACCTCTCTAAAAATTGGAAGTTGGCACTTATTACTACCATGTGATTGCATTTCTGCTAAGTTATGTATGAAAGGAGTTTGTCTGAAGAATTAAAGAACTTCCAGCTGTCTTCAGTGTAGTTGGATCCTGAAGAAAGTCAAAAACATTAAAGATGTAGAAGTAGTCCAGGGAACACAAGAAAGTTGGAGAAGAGATAGTGTAGAGAGAATGGGTTTATTTTGTCACATATTATAATGTCTGAAGTTTGTACTTCCTTATTGCTATTGAAATGTTCTGATTTTCCTCACTGTTTTTATAACCAAGTTGACTAAAGCTGTCATAAAGAGGTTCATTGGAACCTGAATGTGTTGAGATTGTATTCATCCAGCTTTCATTTCTGGATGGGTACCTCTGCTCACATTACACATACATAAAGTATTATCTTCAGTAAGACACTTCATGGACTGTCCTCATCCATACACCACAAGTTACAGGCAGCATCTTCCTCTGATGTCAGCTTGGATCACTTGGATGTTGAATGTTCTACTAGCTTCACACTTTCTGTCATGTTGCCTCTCATACGTAGGAAGAGCTTTCTGTAATACTCAAAAATCCGCCACCTTCTTTAAATTATTAGTGAAAATTTTCCTGTGAGAAATCTAATAGCTACTAACCTCTCAGAGAACTGATGCTAGGGCTATTATGCTGAGATTTGTCTTTTTTTTTTATCACATATTTGATATTGGAAAAACAGAGCGTAAACTTTTTGGGGTGGAAAGTAATCTCTTACATCTGTAGGTTTTACAAGAGTTGGTATAGCAGGATGCTGGTCACATGGTATTACAAGAACTTACAGCTTTCATCTTCTCCTGTCAACAAATGAATAAGAAAATCTCCTCCCAGTGTCTTTCTTTTTTCATAGTAACTAATAATTAAACAAAACTGACAAATTTAAAATGAAAATTTCTGTCCATTTTTTACTTTGCTGCTAAAGGCAGGAAATCCATATATGATTGTGGAGTAATTTGAGTTGATACTGGGTGAATACCTGGGCAGTTGGAAAGGTCATCTGACAGTGCCATGTTTTCCTTATCCTGGCTGAAGTCTCCTGAGCAATGTTACTGAACGAAGAACTGGGTATCTTCATATAAAATTGTGAAAGTGGAGAATTTTCACTTCTTACATTTGGAGGAGGAATTATTTCTTTGCTTTAGCATAGCAAGTCAGTAATTTACCATCTCTATGGGAGTGTCTTCAGACTTGGTGGAGAAAGAGGATGGTTTCTGGTGTGTAGGAACAAAGAAGAAAGGACATGCTGGTATGTACCATCTTCGTGAGCTCGGAATTTTACACAGCTTTTCTCTTCTGTTACTGTCTCTCTTCCTTCTCTGTGCTGTACTGGTTTCTACCATGGTGTATGTAATCGCCTCCTAAACACTCAAAAGAGTATAGAGCCAGTTACCAGTCTAATAAAATGCTTCCTGACCATTTGCTTAATTACAGTATGACAATCAAGTCATATTGTCCAACGGGGACTTTCTGCAATTTGAATCAAAGCCAAATCATAAATGTGGAGGTGTCAGTGTAGAGGATTATCTAATTTAAGAAAAAGACAACCTGTTTTTATATTTGCGAATCTGCAGCTTTAGAGAAAAATAGGGAAACATCAATTAAGCATAACCATGACTTGTTGGTAATAAAACCTGAAAGGTAATGAATGCTTTAATCAATAGCAAAATACTGTATATTGGATTGTTAGCAAGCATGTTGGCTCTCTCAGCTTATCTGAAGTATGTTGAACACAAATCTTTACCTCTGTGTGATTAAGTCCTTATTCAGTGGCATTGATATGTTGGAGTCAACAGGCAAAACAACATCAAAACACATTTTTTTCCTTGTCCAGGGGAAAATGGATGAAATTTTTATCAATTAATTGAGAGAAATTAGTTTCTGGAGAGAGCCCTCCATTCTTTATACTTCAGTGAGACCCAATGACATTGGGTACAGTGCCCTGGTTTTGAATGAACAGAGACTTCAGATTAATATCTATAGTTTATTATTTTGTTTCTCAGCACTAATATCAGAGGAAATCACAGATATGCATGTTACTTAAAAAGCTGAAGAACAGTCACTGAAAGTTTGCTAAAACAAATTCTGATCAACACAGTGGTTTTCAGGAAAGAATTGTGCATAGAAATGTTCTAAATTGATACTATACATACAATTGCTTTATAGAAAGGCAAACCTTCCAAACCTCAGTCTTGCCTGTTTTGGTCTTGCAGCTGGTCTCTTAGTAGTGCCTTCATGCTTGTGTTCACAACTCTGCAGCAGGAAAGTTTGTGTTGGAAAAGGTGTCCCAGTATATCTCTTCCCCTTATGGTTATTAGATCTCTAAATACAAAGTTCATTATGTTAATGTAATTTTTTGTAGCATATATTAATATATCAAGTAATTTCTCGTATCCATGAAAACTCTGCTGTTCTGTGCAAGACTTTTAAATTTACTATATTGAAGATAAAAGTTCCTGTTGTAGTAAGGGGAAGGGATGGCAGTGTTGGCTGTATCGAAAGCTAAACTATTAAAATGTGACACTACTCATAAAGACGGTCTGGGTGAGGAGAAGGTTTCCTGATTAGTCTCTTGATAATTTATGTACCAGATATGTTCAGATTCAATAGAAAAGGATTTTCCAGCTGTTAAGCAATATCTAAACCAAAGAGCAGTTCTGTTTTCATCTTCAGTAAAGGTACTGAAGATAACCCATACCAAGTTCATAGTACCTTCTGACAGTTAATTAGCAAATATTTTCAAAATAGAAGAGATTCATCGAGTCACAGAAGGATTGGTGTTGGAAATGGATCTCTAAAGTTCACCTAGTTCAAACTCCTCTGCCACGGGCAGGATGTCATTCAAGGACTGTGGAGTGCTGTGATCAGCTTTGGGCCCCTCACTTCAAGAAAGACATTGAGGTGCTGGAGGGTATCCAGAGAAGGGCAGTGAAGCTGGTCTGGAGCACAAGTGCTGTCAAGAGCAGCTGAGGGAGCTGGAGGTGTTAAGTCTGGACAAAAAGAGTCTCAGGAGAGACCTGAAAGAAGAGTGTAGCCAGGTGGGAGTTGGCCTTTTTTTCTAGGCAACAAGTGACATGACAGGAGGAAATAGCCTCAAGGTGCTCAAGGAGAGGCTCAGGTTGGAAATCAGGAAGAATTTCTTTACTGAACAGTTTGTCAAGCATTGTAATGGACTGCCCAGGGTAGTGGTGGAATCACCATCCTGAAGGAGTTCAAGAAATGACTGGATGTGGCACTTAGTGTTCTGGTCTAGTTGACAGGGTGATGATTTTTGACAGGGCAAAAGTTGGACTTGATAGTCTTGGATGTCTTTTCCAACTTCAGTGATTCTATGATCATTAGACGAGGTTGCTCAGGGTCCCATCCAACATAGCCTTGAACACTTTCAGGGAAGGGGCATCCACAGTTTCTCTGGTTTCTCACTATGTGAGTAAAGAATATCTGCCTAACATCTAATGTAAATCTGCCTTCCTTCAGTTTAAAACCATTGCCCCTTGTCCTGATGTTGTCTGCCTGTGTAAAAAGTTCTTCTCCCTCCTTTTTATAAGCCCATTTATGTAGTGTCGTTACAGAACAGCCTGGAAAATTAATCCAGGCCCGAGCCTTTCAGCTCTGTTCTTTGAACCATTTCTCAGGCTAATAAGCTGTTTCAACTGAAGGCCAATAAGGCTTTCCCAGGAAAGATAAATTGGTCAAAGCACAAAAGAATTAATAATAAAGACACCTGTTTACTGTTAAAAAACCCTAGAAATGAAATGTCTTTTCTCTAGACCAATCATCTTTACTCTGTTCTCATTGTTACAAATAAGTTTTTTGAATAAACTTCATCTTCTCGTTTTCTCCTTCATCCCAAAAATAACTGTAACAGTGCCTCTTTACTCCACCGCAACTAAAGGGTTAACAGCCTAACACCACAATCACACATTTAAGGTGCTGGAAGGCCACAGTGAGGACTTCCCAAAGACTTTTCTATTTCAAACAAGCCCCAGCTCTCTCAGACTGTCTTCATAGGTGAGACGCTCTGTGGTCAGAGAGACATCTAGCGAGCTAGCTTGGAGAAGTATTTCTCACAAGTTTGAGTTTTGCCCGGTTCTCAGGGTGATAAGGAGAAAGTTCCCAAGGTGATAACATGGTCAAAAACAGATTGGAAATCCGTGAAAAAAATGTTAGAAAAACAAGAAGGAATTCACAACAAGGATGGACACCTGGTGTTTTTCCATAGGACACATCCTGGAAGATGTTTTCCTAGATGTTTGTCCCAGTGGACCATTGAACTACGGTTCTGTTCCGTGCATCGGAACATGCTTTAAATATGAGCTCTTGGTTCAATAAAATCAGCTTCTTTTCCCAAAAAGAGTCCGTGTGCTTTGCTGTTCCTTTTGTCTTTTTCTCCTTTTATTTAAGTCCGATACAACAATGCTCCAGCTCTCTGGTCATCTTCATGAAAAGTTCCCGTATTTGCTCATTGGAAAGTTCCTGCTTGAAGGTGAATATCATCACAAATAATAAATACTGTTATAATGTGAGTAAACGAGTAACAGTGATTGCTCATGTAGTTTTGGAGGTGTCATATATTCTCTGAGAACCTTAAACCCTGGCGATTTCTCTTTATCTACTGGTGGCTGTCAAAGGCGAAATACAAAATTCCAGATACATGTTTTCCTTCACTAATTCTTCATAAGAAGAATATAAAGTAGTTTAAATGACAGAGAACAATTTAAAAAACTTATTCTGCAAAGCTACCCAGACTGTCCAGCTCTCCTGGGCCAATGGACAGGAGCTGTTGGCAGAGGTTCCAATAGAGGCTGGCCAGGGAAATTGAGGCCCACTACTACACTTGGAACCCTAACCCATGCAAATAATTATTAGTTTCATTCTAAAAAATGTTACTCTGAAAGACTTTAATGTACACCTGCCATGGTATCAGAATATTCAAACTAAAGGCACACTTACTCAGTGCTGTAGGTGCACTGCAGGTATCCTCAGGGTATGAGACCAGTCCATATCCCTGAAGAATTTAGCAGTATGCACGCAAACAGTTGGTTTGCAAACAAAGCTAAAACAATTTTGTTCTCCAATGATACAGCACAATCTGAAATGTGGCATAATTAGATATATGAGGATTCTCATTCTCTGTTTAAAGTGAATGGATATTTTATCATTCAGTTGAGCGTGATTAGGATAAGACTTATGCTCAGCTGGAACTAACCCTTGTTTTGTTGGCAAAGGAAACTCAGCCTTCTTGACATCTTTTAAAATAATTAAGTTTTATATTTTTGGCACTGAAATGTGAAAATAAATTTAATATATGTAATAGATAATTTTTTATGCAGTTTAGTTTAATATTTATGCAGCTTGAAGATGATTGTATTTTTGGCATATAGGCCTTTTCAGTGTGGTCACAGATGGAAATGTGCATGTTTTGCTGTCATTTACAAGAAGTTCTGGTTGTCTATTCTTTCTGGAGAAGAATAATTACGTCTGTTTTGAAGAGGAGAGGAAAGGAAGTATCTTACCCAGAATCATGCAGCAAATCATTTATGAGCAGGGAATTGACCAAGCTCATAGCTGAAAAGAATACTCACACTACATATTTAATAACTGATCTTTTCTTCAACTAATGGATTAAATCCGGTACTTAAGGATACTTGGAATAAATCCATATAAATTATTCCTGACAATAAGAGGATATGAGTGTGGCCAAAGGCAAAAAACTCCCAAAACTCTAAACCTTGCAAGGGAAGTGGAGAAGGGTGGGAAAGGCTTCCTCAAGCTGAGAAAACTTGTCACACACAGTACATCTGTAGTGAGGAAAGTGGCAAAAGTATTTAGTGCTGGATATGATTCACTATGGAATGCATTCATGGTTTTCATAGAAGGCAAATGCACATTAATCACATACATGATAGTGATTTTAAAAAGAAAAAAATGCTGATAAATATTCTGTATGTTCTGTGGAAATGCACTGCTGTCATTGTTCTTGTATCCTGTCTCTCTTTCCAGGCCCACTTAAATGACTGTCTTGTATGAGATATATGCTTCCATTTATGTGGAAGTTGGTGAATTATTCAATTTACTTGACACATCTAGCCTCTTAACCACTTTAGCTTTCCAGCAGCGTAACATGATACCCATGAATTTGCTTGTTAAAACTTAAGTGGCTTTTTCTCTGCTTGAATTTATGGAAATAATGTTCTAACTTCACAAAAAAAGCTGTTTTGCTGTTTTCTTCAAGTGTTAAGTATGTAATGTTAGAAATTCAAATACATTTTATGTTTCTGTCTGTAATCAGAATTAAAGTAAAGGGTGCTAGTGAGTTTTATTTCTGATGTCTGGCTAGATTTTAGAAAAAAATAAAATATATACAATTTAGAAATATTAAAATCATGCAGCATTTTATATAATAAGTATATAATAAGTAAAATAAGTGAAAAAATTGTTGATCTTTTATCTATCTATCTATCTATCTATCTATCTATCTATCTATCTATGTACATAATTGTTTCTTTCCCTTTACTGTTAAAACTCTACTAACTTTTGAATCTGTCTTTTTATTCCTGTGGTCATGTGCTACATTCCTATTCATACAAGCTATAAAGTCTAAGAGTTCATTTCCTTCTCAGTTTAAAGTAGTGTGTATATGTTTACTTGCATATTCATCACAGGGGTACTGATACCCAATTTTTGAAGTAGCTTTTTTAGGAGGCTAATTTAAAAGCACGATTAAAAGATGAAAAGCATGTATCCTCAAAATAAAAGCATTTATTGAAATCATCAGTTTCTGGGCTACCTTTACCAAGAGAACTGGACTTTCCTGAAAACCTGGCAACAGGACCAGAAGTAAGCACAAAAAAGAGATGGAGGAATGGAAAAATGAAGGACTGTAGGAAGTGCCAAGGGAAAACAGCTGTTAGACAAGGCTTCAAGGGAAACATGAAAAGACTGACAGATGTGCTGCACTTGTCAGAATTCAGAAAGCCCTCCATGGACTGAAATACAGCACTCACCCGCATAATAAGGTCAGACTTCAAATCTGCATGCTTTCTTATCTTTTTGATAAGACTCAGGATACCTGAATCTACCCCTCTGCCATGTTCGTCTTTTTCTTGTCCATTATGTTTGAGGATGTCACATCAGACCATAGTTTTCACCTGAAAACAAAAGTAAGGGCTGATACTCAGCTCATGTTTCAAAGTACAAGTATTCTTTTGCTTTATTTGTTTTTTTTGTTTTTTTTTTTTTTTGTTTTTTTCTGGTGCAGTGGGGTTTAAATGACAACCTCTGTTACTAGGCTCCATTTTTTGAATTATATTTTATTAATATTGTATCTCTTTGTCCATAATACAATTGACTTATTATTGTCCTGCTTTCAGCTAGGAGGATAGAGATAATTTCTTCTCTGTAGCTGTTACAGTGTTGTATTTTGTATTTGTGTTGAGGATGGTGTTGATAACACACTAATGTTTTGTTTTTTTGCTGTCATGTTTATCCCAAGTCAAGACTTGCAAGTATCCTAGTTTGTATAAATATTGAATACTTATATACTTCTGTGAAATAGGAGATGATTTTATTTTGGAGATGATTTCTAAACAATAGAATTAAAATTTTATTCTAAGGTTCTAATCAATAGAATTCATTAGTTAAAAAGGAGGTCTGTTTTATACATATAGTGTGAACATTCTTTTCAGTTATGAACTTGGCCAATTTTCTGCTCATAATTGATTTGCTGCATGATTCTGGGTAGGATACTTCCTTTCCTCTCCTTTTCAAAACAGATGTGATTCTTTTTTTGAGAGCACTTTAGCTCTTTGTCAAATAGAGGTGTTGAGAAGTAGTATTTTTATTCATTTTTTCGTGTTAGCCTTTTATTTTAAGACAGACTTTAATTCCAAACATACTCTTCTAAGTATATTAATATTAAAAAACTGACCAGTAGATATAAATTATTACCAGTTGAAATATTGGCATAGATAATCCACTGCTGAAAGGAGTTTATAGAACAAGATATTTAATATCATTTAAGTAGGGCAGTTTCAGTGTATAGGATTCTCACAAAATAAAATAAGGAAATGGTGGTGAGGGCAACACCTCTGAAGAAAGTTCGGGAAAGCTCTTCCTTTTCATTTGGAATACATGGAGCAGCTAAATATTTCCTCTAATTTCGGGTAGACTGTAAAACCATTCTTACAGCAGCTACTATTTACAATAAAAAACTCTGACTCTCAAAAGTCTACTTGCTGAGTGATAATAGGCTTTTATTCCATCTCTGAAAACTTTCTCACAGTGTAGCTTCATACACTGAAGCCTGTTAGTCCTTTGTGTACCATTTTCCATTTTTTGTGTACCAAATCTTACCATTTTCTCCAGTTCATGCTCTCCCATTTGTGATGGTGTTCCCTCAAAACAAGTAGTAACGTGCCCCAGTCAGACAAACTGACTTCAGCTTGGTGTACAGTATCCAGAGCCAGATTTGTGCCTTGCATAGTCTCTTCTCATTTGTGGTGAGACAGTTTTTGATAAACAATTTACTGAAGTACTTTGATATTTCTGTACAAAAATGTAGATCTGTTTGTTATAAAAAGCTAAAAAAAGACACTTTTTTTTCTAAGGAGCTATGTATATTGAAGTTACAAGGATAGGTTTTATATTTAATAAAATACTCATTTGGGAAAAAAAAGGCAGATCAAGAAGTTAACTTACCAAATTAGTTCGAGGATTGTCATGCATACATAGCTGAAAATGTGATAAGGTTCTGGTACAGAGTGGCTTTGTGACAGTTTATGTTTTTCTTAATTGCGTTTATAAAGATGTGCTTGAACTTGAGATATCTTTCAAAGAAGAGGTATACTCAGGGGTAGCTTAGAGACAGACTCTCTCGAAGGATTGAAATGGATGTGTTCAGTTTAGAAAAAACATTACAATTTTTACACATTTTGTAAATGCTGCCCATAATCCTTCCAGGACATAAAATTGTTACAAGCTTGTGGAAATTTTAAGTATGTGCCTGCACAATATTATTTCTATATAAAGTAGTATCCACACCAGAGTAATATGCACAGTGTGTATCTACACTTTTATAATAGTTTGAAAGGAAGGTAGGTTGAAGATGTAATGGCTTATTGTCAGACTACCAACCAAGAAAACACCAATTTATTTGGGAGAAAATCAATGTCTCACTTGTCCATCATGTGTGTGTATATGTCTGTGTGAGTGGGTGTTCAGTTTTGTTCTGATGGATTAGCAGTTTCTCTTTGATTAACATCAGTCAGCTAAGTTCTGTCTTTATAAAAATAAAAAAAATCAGTTTGAAAATGGTAAGTTGTGTTCTATAAACATTTTTCATGTTTCCAATAACCAAATAGAAGCATCATGTGTTGTACTGCTTGTGTTATTTTTCAGTGTCAACCAAGATGAATGAAACCTGTCTTCTACTACCAAAGAAACTTGAGAGTTCAAAAAATGAAGAGAAAGAAGAAGGTCATATGGGGATAGATTTGCCCTATTTAAAATACTTTGACAAAAATTAATATCATTGCAATTTTTTTCTGCATGTATAAACATTTTGTCTGCTGCATGGTCTGTGAGATATCTTGATTCCCATTAGAAAGGGACAGCTTTTTTGGGGAGTCTGGGTCCCAAGAACAAGTATCCACCTACTAAGGCATGCAATTTTGGGGAAATCAGTTTGTGAAGAGGTTAAGGTTCCAGTGGGGCTGTAAGGGACTGTTGGCAGAGCACTCAAAGTGAGCACCACAGATAGCTAAAGCTGGTCATTGCACAGTAATAGTTATCATACAGTGCTAGTATTTCAAATTCCTATGGGTTCCACCAGAGACTGTTCACGTGATTTGTTTGCTCACATTTTTCAGTGATTTCCAACTATAGCTTATGAACATCAGAAAATATGTATTGATATGTATTTTAATGTTCAAAATTACCTTATAAGATAGGTGGCTTCTTTTTGTTTGCTGAACAAAAATAAAAAATAAGGTAAGGAATTAATTCTTCATTTTTAAGTAGTATTAGAGGGCAGAGAGGAAGCTTTTTGAACCTCTAACTAAAGCTATTTTTGGGAACTGGAATTCTTTTACTTAGTATATAATAATACTTAGTGTGAACTTGTACTTAGTAAGAGATGCTTCAGAAAAAACCCTTGAGATACTTTTATATGAAGATTCTTTTCTCTGAGAAAAGGCTGTAACAACATTTCAAAGCTATCCTTAGCTAAATAAGGGCTAAAATGTACCACTTGAAAGAGGAAAGAAAAAGGTTTGTTCTTCTAACAGATCCTACTGCAAACCAACAGTTGGAGAAACAACTGAGAATGAGAGGAATCAAATCTTGATTCTAATCCTCCCAGTCCCAAAGTATAGAAAACCATGGCTATACCTCAGATGAAAGGAGTTAACTTATTGCTGTTTCTTTCTCAGAACACAGATGAAGGAAAGGTGTTGGTCCTCCTTACAGCGCCTCTTTGAGTGCCTAAATTACATTCAGCTCAGTTCTAGTCCCTTGAGACTAGAAGCTATTCACTACAAGAAAAGTCATACTCCTTTAGAAATATATACAACATTTTTTCCCCTTGTTTCTGTCTGTTTAATGAAGAAATAAAGTGAATGAAGGGCTGGAGGGAAAATAGTGATAGAAAGGAGGGGGGGGGACCTTAGGAAGAGGGAGGTATACTAGGATAAGAAACCACACTCTCCATTTACAGCAATACATGAGAAACATTAACATGCAACAACTTTTTAATTTGACTCTCAAACCTTTTTAAGTGCTCTGTTATGAAGAAATTGGAGTTTATGAAAGGGATTAATCATCACGTGTCCTTGCTGAAACCTCTTCAATTTGCAGAAGATGACTTTAAAATTGTTTTCCTTATCCTTTTGGAAGAAGTAAAACCTATTCCTTCAAAGCTGCCACAGTGTGAAAACTTGCTGTTCCACTTCATATCTACATCTGCCTAAGCCATCTTCATCTAATAGCTGAAGTATGGAGTAGTGCATGTCCTGAGAAATCTTGATTATTTTTCTTTGAGTTGGCACATGGCTACACCAGTTTTAATGTACTCTTGGTTAATTTTCTTGCTTTTAGCATTGTATGCTAAGCTAGAGTTTGTGCATCATCTCTTCTAGATCACATTTCAATTACAAAAAAAATAAAATTATGCACAATATTAATTATGCAGAGATGTAATTTATCTTTCTTGACTGCTTGAATTCTGCATTTATTCAGGTTAACTATAATTACTGTACTGACTTTTCATACCAAAATATCACAAAACTATGGTTAGAATTTAATAATGTATAAATAATCCTTTCAGCAAACACATTATATGAAAACAGAATTCCATGTGATACTCTACTACTTCTTGCAGCCAGAATAAGCATTTCCATTGAAAGAGTCTTAGTTTCCATAGAAACCTTTTGCTATTGAATATAATTTCATTATTAATAGACTCCATGTGTTTTGTTTTGCAGTTTTGGGTCAGTTTTACGAATGCCAGCCAGTTCTGAATTTTGCAGTTAAAATTCCCATATGGATTTCCTCTCTACATCTGCTGCCTTAAAAAGTGGAAGGAGATCTAAAGTTCTGATTCAATATTCCTCTTGAGGCTGGATAGGCTGCCTCACCAGCCAAATTTGATATACTTTCAGGGTAAAGTAGCTTCATGAACAGTCTGACCCATTGTTCTGTTATTCTACATCTGAATACATATATTTTAGTGTTTGTGTGTTTATATAGATATAGCTGACCTTCAGCTGGAGATTCACTGAGGAGAAAAGCTGGGATGCAAGATTGCAAGTGTTTGATTGGAATCATCTGTAGATGATTCCAAATGTAGCTTTTCTTGAGTGTGGAATGGTTTCTTATTTGAATTCATAAGTCAAAGAAAAGTTCAAATCTTGGGATCATTTGGTCCTTCCAGCAGCTAATCTGTGCTAATAAGATTTGTTAGAGCAAAGTGTCGTTTCTCAGTCTAAATATTGTCTTTTATTAGTTACTTAGAGAAATGCCTTTCTTGCATAGACTGGCTATGCATTATTATTACTATTACTATTACTGTTACTGTTACTATTATTATTATCTGACATTGTGTATAACTGAACAAAAGGAGTGGTCCATTCCCTGAGGCAGACTGTGACCCAGCTCCACACAGCTGACATAGTAGGGACTAAAGAGTTGTAGCTCAATGAAACGTGCCTCCTTGCCTAAAACTGAGAGAAACTACTGTTGATTTCAAATCTCAAGAACAATTGCTCATTCATTGACACTGGGCCTTCTGGGGCAACTGCAGAGTAGATTGGTTTGTCTGAGACATCAGCAAATAAATCAGAAAAGAGAGATGTCATGGAAGGCAAAACTAATTTTTTTCATGCCTTTCAAGAAGGAAGTTTATAGAGCAAAATAGACTGTCTCAAGATTTTTTCCTTATGTTATAGTATGATTGGAATTAGATTTTAGATTATTGATAAATAACAATTAGAATTTTTTAGGGCTCTTGCTCAAATAAAATGCAGTTACGTCTTTTTGACAGATGTAGTGACACAGGGTTGAGAAGCAATCATGCTCAGTGTCCAGCTGCTCCTCCATGATGTGGATCTGCTTGTTGATCCCTGGGGCTCCTGTCGATGGCTTGAGAGAGGTATGACATATATGGCTTGGATGTTAACATAGTTTAAACTGATATCCCAGAAAAACTTGTGATTCTTATGGAGTCTTTGAGATTATAAATAGACTTATTTTGGATGCAATATAAATCTGAGTTCTATTTTGACTGAATTGGATTCTTTTCCCCTTCCCATAATTGTTAAAATTTTATAAGGTGCTAAGTGAATTTAAGATGTATGCCTTCCTTTTGAAATTTACAGCTGCTGCTTTGTCATCCACTCAAAACAATGCTTGGCATGCCCTTGTTTTAATAAAAACAATTTGAGTATTTACAGTAGAGAAATGACATGACCTTGAAAGATGATCATCTTTCTACTGCAAAGGAGAATATTACCAGTCACTGACGAATTTATCCACACACTTTCATATACTGTATTAAAAGCTTCTAGCAACATTTAATGTATTCATTCTCTCTCTTTTAATAAATGTGTTACAGAGGAATTTTTGTTTGTGCTTGGCTGGAATGAAGCTTGCCTGGATAAAACTTAGGAGAAGTTTCAGCTCATTTATTGTCAACCATCTGAAATTTTGATGTCTAATCTGCACAATTTGTCTAGGTTTCCTCTATAGCTAGGAGCTAAAAAAAGAACTTTCAGATAGTGATTTTTCTCAGATAAAAATGTGTCTCAGGTGATTTCTGGACAAACAGATGTATTTTTTTTCCTCTTCTGTTTTACAGAGGGAGTCCACATGAACAACTTAAACTACGCATAGAACTTTTGGCAAACTGAAATAAGATTATGCTAATTTTAGGCCTGCATCTTGAATTAATTTTGGTGTATGAACTAGACAGAATTTCTACTCTGTAAATAGTGCTCTGTAAGTGTGTTGCTGTGTAGGAAAAACATCTCTTAAAGGATATAACATTTGCAACGAAGGCAGAAGTGAGGAAAAAGAGGGAGGGGAGAGAATGATTTTTAAAAAAGTAGAGAATTAGGTAAGCCATTCTGTTTCCCCTTGCCCTCTCCATTTCCTGTACAGACTGCTCTGTACTTCATCTGCAGTTGCCCAATAGGAATTCTGTGATTTCCCACAAGAGAGCTATGGTCAGCAGAAAAACCAAAGTGATGTGAAGCAATCAGCCCAAGAACAGTTGAAAGGTTATGTAACGCACATATGAGCACTTTGCACCCCACTGTCTGCTTTAATTGATTTGGAATACATCAGAGATTCATGAAAATATCTGGTTCTCTCTCCAGCACGGTTTGGTGCCAAACATCCTCATTGTCATCAGTTTGCTTCACTTTTAAAGACTTCACAATTCTGTCAGAAGTTTCTTTTTTATCTCTTAAACCTCTAGCTGCTTAAAATGTACCTCAAGCTGCTTTAAGATGCTTAAAACTTCATTCATGGCAGAGATTTGAGCAACTTCTTCCAAATACTAGCATGAGAGACAGTAAGGGGAGCTGTGGTAGCATTTCTTTTTCATTTTCTAGGAGAAATGTCAAACTTTTCAGATAGACTGAAACCCCAAGAAAAAGAAAACTAAAGTGGAAACTGCTAGTATAATCAGTAGGCATTAATAATGTGTAGAAATGAATAAGCATTAGTAAATTTAAGGGACAAGCTTTTACACAATGAATGTATAACAGAAAATCTCATCAGTCAGTGATAATTGCTTAATTTTTAACCAAGTTGTGTTTAAATCCAGACTACATGTTCCTTGCAAGCTTTTATTCTGCAGAGAATGAATCAGTACTTAGGAAACTTGGACAAGGATCCTGATTTTCTCTATTTCAATGTATCTTAATTTTTTAGGTTTATCAAAGATGAGAAAATCCATATGTAATTCTTAGGCATCTAAATCAGGGTTTTAAAACTTTATTATATGTAATGCATTTAGACAGGAGGGTTTATATACACCTAATGCTCTGGGCAAAGAATAGCTTTAATAAACTAAATTTGAAAAGAAGACACAGCTTTTCTTTGCTATATCTCTTATAGCAACCTTACCTGGACACTAGCAAAATGCCAGAAAACCTGAAGTGGTAATGAAATCTGTCTGCTTGCCAGTGCCACTGACTCAATTCAGTGCAATGCTAAATCTTATGTAGGAGCCTATGGCACAGTGACAGAATTACTTTCAGCTTGGCAAGAACAGTATAAACAGACCTATGGACTGAGACTACAAGTGCACAAGAGAAGTATAAACAACTTGACTTCAAGAATCCCAGCTGAATAACATATCATGTTCTACTACAGTTACAATGAATGTAACCTTCACAAAGGATAAAAGCCACAGAGAAGGTGGCACGTTTCTCATTTCTTTGTGTATTAAACTTAGAGAAGGGAAAAAAAAAGATGTTGCTTTGAAAAAAACTCAAACCCCTCTACTCTCTTCCACTCATGCACACACACACACAAAAACCCCCAACAATGACAGGAACAACAACAAACAAAGGCAAAAAAAAAGGTGTTATAGATTGTCATTATTTGCACTGGTAGTTAAAATATTCTTCTGTTTAAATAAAATTCCAGATAAATTCTGGCTTTATGTCTTTGCTATCTGGCCCCAGGGACAAAAAAAGTTAGCTGCTTTCTCAAGAATACCAGGTAGGAAAGGGCAGCTAACGATGTGCGTTTGCTGTCTAATAACGACATAGAATAAACAGCCAATTGTACAGTGACATCAGAACATTTTTTTTTCTTTGTAAGCTTAACATCAATATGATGTATTACTGCTTGATATTGATAGCACACCCTTGAAAACATTTCTTAGGCTATACTTGAAAGTGTCAGCTTTTCTTTTGCCTAGACATTATGAAACATGTCTGTAAATGCTTTTTTATTTTATGCTCATTTAATGATTCAGCAGGTATAGAAGGAATGACAAATAACGTACTTATTGTTTAAGAAAACATCTCTGCTTTTTCAGTACCGAACTGTAACTGCCACAGCTGCACATGTTTCCATTGAAACTACTGGGACTGAAAACTATTTAATATGACCTGCCTGCAGGCTTAACTATCTAATAGTGCATGCCTGCAGATAGAGACAGCACTGCTAGAAACCACTCAGGTGTGCTGAGGCAGGCCACCTGATATACATCCTTCAAAACAAAATATATGTGACTTCATGCATGTGTTCTGATACACACACTATAAGCAGCCCATAGACAGGAGGCTGAGAAACACTATCGTACTGCATCTTATTTGAAATATAATTAGCATTTCCAGATTTGAGGCAGAAAAGAGTGATGCAGCTAAGAAACTATTGACCCACTGGAGAGATCCTGTAGGCTTCTAAGAGTGGGTTATATATTATGAACTGCAGCTTGCTGGGGTTATTTTATCCCTTAACTGGCATTGATAAAATTTTAGTCACATATTTTTCATAAAGGATTAATTGTGTTTGTTTTACTTGCCAATTAGCTCTAGAAGCAACCTATATAACTAATATAGCCTGAAATCATAAAATTATAGAATGGTTTGAGTTAGAATGGACCTTTAAAGATCATCTAGTCCAATTCCCATGCAATGGGCAGGGACATCTCCAGCTTATCAGGTTACTCAGAGCCCCATCTAACCTAACCTGGAGTGTTTCCCTTGAGTGAGGGATGGGACATCTACAACTTCTCCAGCCAAAACTAGACCCAGTACAAACCAATAATTTGCATTTTCTTCTGAAGTGAAAAAGAATAAACTGAAAAATAAGCTATGACTTGTCATGAGAAAATTAATTGCTAAATATAATTTGGGGGTATTATAAATGTCTCTAACCTACGCAGCAAATTTTTATCACTATGAATTCAGCAGCACAAAAAGATGACTCGTGAGTCTTTGATGACTCACACATAATTTATGAATGCCTTATTGGAAATTCTGTTTAATAATTAGAAAATGAATGATCTACTGTGAAATCAATCATTAAAATATTGCGCATAATAGCAAATACATTGCTAAGCAAAATGCAGAAACCATAGAGAAAACACAAGTGATGATTGTTCTGCTATTAATTTGTAAATGATCTTTGCTAAGTAAAGGCCATACATACATACAGCATTTTAAGAGTGGCTTTGTAGATTGATTTTTAAATTATCACACACATTTTAAATCACTTGTGATGACCTGCTTACTTGGAGAATTGTTATACTCCTCCTTCTCTCCTCTTTATTGTCTTTTTGACCACTACTGATACTCTAAGCAGTAGTGAAGGCTCTAAAACATGGGAGTAGGAAAGAGAACTGATGGTGGTATTGGGATATTTTTCCAAGTTTGGCCTCTCTCTTCATTCAAAGACAGTAACTGGGGGCCTTAAACATTTTAGGACATTAAATTTAATATACGAATAAAATCTACTTTTGCAACAGAAAGAAAGTAATTCTGATTTTTAACTTGTAAGCAACACAAAAACTTGAGGAACACTTTTGAAGAGAGAGTGCAACTAAGGGGCGTGAATCATCTAGAATCATCTGCGAGATAAGAGGACTTACGAAAACAGGTAAAATCTTGGAGAACTTACTTTGCTGGACAATCTACTCACAGTGATAGGGTTATGGAGGATCTCAGGGAAGTTTCCCAACCTCTTTTCAAACTCTTGGCACTAAAATAGATCTAAAAATTGACGGAAATTTTTACTTCTCTAATTGATGTTCAAGGGAGGAAGGATGCATGGAAAATTGAGATTTTTGTCCTTCAATATAAAGAGTACTTAAACACGGATTTTCCAGGAACATTCACATAGTTTATTAAGAAGATGGAAAATAGCTTTGTCCCAAAATTTTCATATCACTAAATTTTCCTTCCCTCATCCAGAATTAAAAAAAAATGCTACAGCTCAAAAAAAGTAAAAATTTTCTTATTAACTTTGGCAAGATAATATGTGTTTCTGTGTTTTAATCCTCTAAAACAACTGCCTTTCTTTTTGCTAAACTTTGTGTAAGAGATAAAACTTGAGAAAGAGTTTTAGTAATGAAAATTTTGTCCCTGGTGATCAGGCAAAATAATAAAAACTGAAGAAATTACATGTAATAAAAAGTATTGGTAAAGTCATTTTAGCCTAGCGGAATCTTTAGTTCTGCCTGTTACAAATAGACACAACTGACACACCTTGTTCCTTTTTTTTCCTTCAGGTTTGTTTTATAAATCAAAATTGAAAATAAATGTCTGGTACATATTTATGTTGTCTTCCTTATACTCTACATATATGTATATTATATATATAAGATGTAGCTGCGTGTTGATTTTGTAAAAAATTGAAGCTGTCTCATGGTATGAGAAAAGACAAAACCGAAGAAAAATATATTTGGGGATTCTAGTAGGGTAGGAGCAGGTTAGAATGAAATTTCTCATATCATAACTCACTTTCCTAGTTGTATGATTAAGTCAAATCAGTGACGGGAGCTCACAGAGCTGATTCCAAGTGCCAGTTTCATTGGGTCAGAAACCTCTGGAGACAAGCTGTTTTCATAAGCTTTGGCTTGACATAAAGTACCAATGTCAAGATTCATTTATACAAGTTTTTGCCCTTTCCTGTAGCCGAAATCTTTCAAAAACTGGGCAATTTCAAAATGTATTCTGCTTGGGACACATATCAGGGAGCCAGGAAACCTAGCTCTGATAAACTTAATTCACAACATATTCCATTCAAAAAATATCCACTTTTGCCAAAGATATATGTCAGTCTTTATAATATATGTAAAATTATCTTATAAAATTCCTCCTTCTCGAAATTGTAATAGTTAATTAAAAAACACAGCACTGTGCTTGCTATTGCATGGAACTTTTTTCCTATTTAAAAGCCGTTTAATAGTGTGTAGGAAGCAACAGATTTGTTTTTTGTTGTTGTTTTTTATTTCTCATGTAGAGTATTGCAGGATTTTAAGCAAGTAATTACTAGGGTCAAGGTACTAGAGTGGAAATTTTTTTACCCATTCTCTCAACTCTATGGCAGAAATGTGATCTCAGATCATTCATTTTGCACTTGGGTGAAAACAAAGTAAACCAGAAAAAGCTTATCTGATTAGTTTCACTTTTATTTTAATTTCTTCTTCACATCTCTTTATATGAAAGCAGAAACAGATGCAAAGGCATAACATACTATCGGTTAATCATGGTATAAATGGCCTAAAATTCATTCTTGAAATCACAGACATAAATATGTAAAGAATTCCTCCTCCTCCTTTTTTTTTTTTTTAATTTTTTTTTTTTGTTCTTAAGTGCAACCTACTGAATATATTTTAAAAAATATTTTGAGGGTTGCTGTTAGAGAAGACTACACATTTGTGTCTTTTGCTTTGTTCTGACCACCCATTATGTATTATATGGGAAGTTACTTTACAAATCAGTTAGCAATATATTTTTAAGTAAATTGAATTAATTGTTTGCGTAAGTTTGTTAGGTTTTCATAATTGTGATTATTAATGCAGCCTGTGATAAAAATTCATTCTAATAGTAGTGCTTTTTATTTAATGCTTATATAACAGTTACTTTAAATGAAATTTTTCCCCCCACATCTGTCAAATTCATAAATGAAACCAAAGCAGTGTTGTCAGATAACCTTCAGTGGTCTAGAACATAATTTTCAAATACACTTATCATAACTGAGATTTCCAAAAAGCCTTTAAAGTTGCTTTCCCTCAGGCTTCCATTCAATGTTCAGGCTGGAAATCAAAGCTACATAAGGAAAGATGCTCTTGCCTGTGGGATCTTGTGTCATTTCTTACAGAACTTGGTGGATATAAAACAGGTGTGGTCAGGGACTGCACAAAGCCTGCCCTGTGAGTAATATGATTAAATCCTGTCTCAAACACTAGGACAAAATCTTTTTTGGTTATGCCTTGGGGATGCTTTGTATTGCTTAAAAGTTGCCCTAAACTTTTTCTTCTGAACATGTTCTCTGCAAAATTGTTAAATGATCCTTGAATACATACATACAGCCCTGAGCAGAGCTGCATAGTTCTAAATATCCAGGAATTATCAAGCAAAATTAACGAGCATTTTGGTCTCTTACTATCATATTTCCTTATCTTCAATACGAATCCTTATTGTTCAGCTCACAATATTGGGATGAAAGTGTATAAGCATTAATAAACTTTCAAACATGACAGTGGTGCTAATGGTAGAAAAGGCTGTGAGCAAAGGGATGTCCTTTACTGTGAAGAATTTTAATGGCATGTGTTAGACAAAGCACAGAATGCAGGCAAAATATTAAAGAGCTGCTTGTTAAGTGAACACAGTCCATCCTGTGAATTGAGCTTCTAGTATTATAAGAAAATATTACACTAACGAAGAATAAGGCTTTTCTATACTGGATAGATAATGGAGAACTGCATTATAAATACTTAGGCAAAATTTGGAAAGCTTGACTTGGCAATCACAATGTGGGGTTTTTTAGCATCAGCTTTGCAGGTGTTACATGCTTATGTATATAGAACTTCTACATTTTTTATGTCGTAAATGTCACCAGTTATAGGAAGGAGTCAGACAGTTTTATAGTAGTCTAAATTGAAAGAGAAAATGTTCTGGGTTTAGGCGTATATAAAAATTTGAGAAATATGTTGATCCATCCAGTTGTTAATTCCTTCAGGAAAATATGATCAATATATTTCCTGGCATAGATTTGTGACAAATAGAAAGAGATTAAATTGTTTTTTCCAAATTTAAACTCATAAAGAATCCTAGAGGTCTGGACCCTATTTACAGTTGGTAGGATTTTGGTGTTTTATCATTTGCTTCAGTTTGTAAAAATTTAATCTTACTTACTTTAAATAGAAGGAATTGACTATTCTTGATTAGTTGCTATGCAAATAAAGCAAGTAAGTGCTGACTGTGTTTTGAAACAGTTGGGGAAAACAGATGCTCATCCCAAATAAATATTATAGAAGGAACTCTATGTAATTACAGCACAACTTCCTAGTAGTAGATTGTGACTTCACTAGGAAGGCATTTCACTTCCACTGCAAGTGATGTGTATTAATCAATTAGTATGCTTGAAGGATTTTGAAGAGCTCATTAAGTGCTAATCGTTAATAGTAATTCACTCTATATAATGTTTTACTATCTGTCGGACAAAAGTATGGTTGCATAGTTGTGTCAAAAACTTGCCAAAACTGTAATTGCAGCGAAAGAAAGGAACTGGCCAGGCACCCAGAAGGTAGATATTGAGGACCTTGTTGAGTATGTCATGCTTGCAAGAATGAAGACTTATTCAGAAAATGAATAATGAAAAACCCCCCAATGAATCAAACAATCAACCCCCTCCCCAAAAAGCACATTTCCATATGTATTGCCTGGTAAAATTCAAGTTCTGCTAAAATTCAAAGACTTAGAGTACTGTTCAAAATGCGTTAAAAATAGTGATACTGGAAGCTATCAGACACCTTTTTTTCATCATGTCAGTGCAAGAAGAATGACTACTAATTAAAACAAGGAAGATGTAAGACCCTGAAACATGATGGAGGTCAAGAACTTGATGACATTTTGAAAAGATGATTTATATGTATCACAACCATAAGAATATCCATTTTTAAAAAGAAGATATGAAGTTTGAAGGAGGATAATTGAAGTATAGACACATTTGTTAAAACAAAGATACTGTAAATTTTTACACATTTACAAATTTATAATAATTATTGAAGGTTTCTTCTGGTTTCCCTTTTGTAATTTATTCCCAATGAATTTTTTCAATTCTCCTTCAGATGACAGCAGACACCACTGGAGTCACAACGGTGAGCTTGTGATGATGCATTTGAATCCTGTAAACCAAATTCTGCAAGGGACACCTGCCAATATATTGGACTTATTGTATTTATTGACAGGAATACTGTCATGCTTGATTCTTTCAGAACAAGCAGAAACCTTGGATTTAGGCATAGGATGCTCACTCACTCACTATGATTATTTAATTTAATCATTATGTTTTCCTGTTGACTTAATCGAGGTCATTAACTGTCAGTATAACTTACATGAAAATATGATAACATTGATAATGTTGGCAATATTGCAAAGAATAGAATTAAATACTGGGTGAAGATATGGAGAGGAAATGACAATGCATTTAGTGTGTAGCTATACCGGACAAGGTTAACAGCTTCAATAATGAATAAAAGGCGTGTGAGCACAAAAAATGCTACTTGTTTTGCAAATACCACCATAAAATTTTTATTTATTGATGGAATGTCTTACAGAAGTTTTAACACATTTTAGATTGTCATTTGAATGACAGACGATTTAATGATGATGGCTGACATATACAAAGTATTTTTAAAGTACACATTGTTCTACACTACTTCCAATGTCTTCAAGCTTGAAATATTGAACCATTATGAAAAAAGAACTGCAACAACTATAAAGGCTTTGTCGTTAATGAGAACATTCAACCTATTGAAAACTCTGTGAATGACCAAGAAAGTAATTTTAGAAAATATACAGTGAAAATATGGAGTATTTTTGCTGGATTTTATGAATTAGAAACTTTTTTTTTGGTGTTTAGAATGAGATATCACTAAACTATTTCCTAAACTTGGGCAAGGTTAAAACAATGTGCATGAAAGCAGCTGTTCATAAACTGCTTTCTTTACGAAATGAAACTACTTTTATTATTTTTATTTTGGAGGAAAGAAACCAAATGTGACAATTAATGATTGGTAATATCTCTGAAATTGACCTGTCATTTCTTGGAAATCTCTCTGAGTACATGGATCTTTCAGTTGAATATTACCTAAGTAACACAAAGGCTAAAGAGAGGTCAAGGTACTGAGGGAATATAAAACATTAATACTCCATAAAAACAAAAGAGATCAGATTGTTACAAATCTAAGAAATAGAACTGCAGAGGAAGTAGAAGTGGCTAAAAAATTATGAACTGTAAGATACTTCAGAAGACTGGATATGGAATAACTTGAATAATTTTGAATTGCTATTCCATTGTAGAACATAAGTGTTCAATACGGTTTCATAAGTAAAACAAGAGCTGCATATGCAAGCAAAGCAAAACAAGGAATCATTCACTGCTCCCATGGGCAGTCAGGTGTTCATCCAATCCAGGAAAGCAGACCTTCATCACCATCAGTTCACATTCCTCTTCTTCCTCCTTCCTTCCACTTTATAAACTGGACATGATATCCCATGGTCTGGAATATCCCTTGTGTCAGCTGTGGTCACTTGTCTAGCTGCATCTCCTCTCAGTCTTCCATGCAGCCCCAGTGTCCTTGCCAGAGTGTCAGGACAAAGAGTAGAAAAGGCCTTGGCTCTGGGTAAGCCCTGCTCAGCAATAACAAAAAACATCTCTAGATCCTTAACATTGGGTTCAGCACAAATTCAAAACCAGCCACTGTGAAAAAAATTGACTCTACCCCAATCAAAACTGGCACAGAAGGGAACACATTTTTGGCCAAATATGAGGGGAAAAAAATCACATATTAAAAATCAGTCTGGTGGTCATAAGACTGAGGTATGATAAGCAAGATGAAATTCCTCTTTTCTCAGATTCATAGCATGCACTTAGATGTCTCACAGGGGGAGTGCCCTAACCCTTAGCTCTTCTATACATTGGCTTCCTCCTCTCTAAGGCTTTGTAAGCTTTTCTGTAATTTCCCCAGTCTTGAACAAAGAGACCCATATCAGTGTTTAACAGACTGGAAAGCTTGTTTCCCATCCATCTTCATCTATAATCAAATATTTTATATCTCCTTAGGTTGCAGGTCTTTAAGGTTTTGAAACATGATGAAACAGAGAGAAATCTGCAGGTACTATTCCATCCTCTCACTTTCCAGTAAGTAGGCTCACAGTCACTTGTTTTTGGCATATGTTATGGGTCTAAAGAGGATTGCTCTAAAATGCTCTAAGAGCCCTTCCCTAAGCCCCATGGAAAACAAAAAAGTTCTTTGATGCAGCTGACTTCACAGAGCAGTGACTTAACCATGACTGGCAGTGCACAGATATACAAATTCTGGGCAGATGTGTTGGGGGTTTGGTACACCAAACCCTCAGCTCTTGTCTCCTTCATATCACCAGCTTTTTGCACTTCAGCTGGTAGCTGGTAATTTATTCTCTATTAGTAAATCTGCCATCCCACTATCTTCTTGACAGTGTTTCCAGATGAAATGCTCTCTGAAGTTAGGTTCTTCGTAATTTTAAGGTAGAATTAGGAGAAAATATACACTTTTGGGATCAAGGAATACGTGTTTTGCAAGTACCACTTGTAGGCTTTTTTACAATTTATAAACAGTAACTTCTGAGAGAATGAAGCATTTTTATTTTGGGAGACTGTAAATATATAAAAAATGTTTATTGAGTCCTTTTGGAAATAAAATCACTAAGTTTGTGCTGGGAAGCTAAATAGCTCAGGAATGGGCTCAAGAGTTCCCTGTGTTTTCCAGTATTGTTAATTGTTAGCATGATCCCTAGCTTGGTTTTGTTTTGTGCCAGCTGTGCCTGGGCACACTTAGAGAGTCACTAGGGACAAGAGATCATTCCTAATAGGCCATTTGGACTTGGCTACTGTGTTCTGGGAGGGAAGAGTGCTTAGCTCTATGGACCAGTAAGAGCTGTGCACTGCCAGCTGGCCTCAGGTCCACAAAATGATCCATGGCCCATTTAATTTACTGGTGTTGATGTAGCCAGTAGAACTGTGGCCAGCACATGAACAGATGAAGCAGGAAAGTTTCAATAGTCAGGATTGTTTTCACCTCAATATGAGCAGCACTTCAAATTGCCTTTTTCTAGACCTGCATAAAAGCTTCTATTCTTGAAAATAAAATTTTGAGGTTATAAAGAATTATCTTAGCCCTTTTAATTTAAACTGCCCAAGCTAGGGAGTGCTCTAGGGAAGCATTTATATGGTGCTCTGAGTGATTTCATACTTATCTATTTAATTATCTTCATAATAAACTCTGCCTTCTAACAGGAGGTAGTGCTCTACCTTTTCTAATTAATGAATCAGTTATGGACAGTTAATGGACAACCTGGAGAGTCAGAATATGCTAATTTAGAGAGCATCTAGTTAATTTGTTGAAACACTGATGCTGTTCAAGATGCCCAACAATTAGAACGATAAAGTAGTCTTTCCAGACAGAAACCGATAGTCACTGTCAGAAAAGCCAAAGACTAAGTGCTGTTTCTTTAAATCTGTCACAGTGCTGAGACATATCACCCTTCAAAATGATGCTTCTTTAAAGACATTTCATGAATAATACATCAGAGATATGAAGAGGATACCTGTGATTGTGTGTTAGGGTATAGTTCTGAGGCATGTGGCTCTTGGTGCTGAACCGATTCTTGTGCACTGACATCAGACAGTTCTGGGGTCCTGAGGCCACAGTGGATGTGCAGTAACTACAGATAAAAAACTGGGGGCAGAGTACAGTGCCGACAAGCACTCAAAAGTTTGTGTGCCTGTGTTTTGGAAGGGAGGTTTCATGGGTACCAGGCAAGGCTCTCAAAATTACTCCAAACAGATGTCTTCCAGGACATGGAACTCAAGTGATGTGACACATAAAACAGGTGATGAAAATGTGTAGTGGTAAAATGGAGTTGGAATAGCAAATAGCTAAACAGAAAAAAACCCCACCAAAACAACAACATTTAGTGCTACACTACAAACAGAAAAGCTTCTAGGGATTTAATTGATTGGTTTGCATGAACATCAGGGAGAGCAATTAAAGAGAACATTACAGGGAAGATTAATTGTTTCTACCCCTTGCGAGGATAACAGCTTGAAAAAATAATAAGGATCAGGTATTATCAGAAATAAAGACAAATTGATTAACTGATGAGCAGCAGGACTGTACATGTGTCTGAGTGCTGGAGTTTGAGAGTGAAGCTGCTGAGCGTATAACAGAGTTTGTAACTTCTAATTAAAGTGATTTGTAGTTTTTAATTCTCAAGTTTGTGTGAGTGTTTGAGTGGATGATATGTATATCTCCAAAATTGCTTAGCGAAATATCTTGAACACTGAATACTGACAAGTTTTCTTTGAATAACTGGTACAATGGGAAACAGTAATTCAAATATATTTCCTAAAACTTCCTGGTGAAAGGAAAATATACAAGCTTGACTTCACACAAGAATACAATGGGGGTTTGGCTTTAAAGACTTTCCAGTGTGTGCAAAAAAAAAAAAAGGTAGACAAAATAGGTTTGGAAACATTGAATAGAGTTTTCAAATTGCTTTCTAAATTCCACATTGAAAGTCCTTGGGGCAGCTAAATAAAAATTGGTTTACAGGTTTGCAGTACTGTCATGGAGTAAAGGCATTCAAATGCCTGATAAAGGCATTCAAATTTCATCCAAAAAAGAGAGTGAGGTTGTCTGACCTTTCCTTTTGTTTACATACAGTTAAAAATATTCATACAGAAGGAAAGAGCAATAAGGTGGCAAAATCTGTATACTACACAGCTACTAATATTAACTAACTCAGGAAACTTCAGAAAGACCTAAGAACATTAGAATAGCTATTCTGGGTCAGATTATAAATCAACTTTCTCCAGGACTCTATTTCTTTCTTCTTTCCAAGAAGAAAAGCAAACAATATTTCTCCTGGTATACCTTCCTAGCTTCTGGCTATCTGCAGCATAGAAACTTACCAAGAGAGAATAACCATCTGAGACTTTCTATTTAATAGATTCAGGGAATCCAATGAGTTGTGCAGCTTGATGGCAAATGAAATTCAATAAAGAGAAATGCTAAGTAATGTATATTCCAGTAAATAATTTGACTTATGCACATTATTGGGTCAAATAGCTGAAGTCACTCTGGTAAAAATAAAAAAAATATTTCTAAGGCACCAGTGTGAACCCTTTATTCTTTGTCATTTGTATATTAATTATTTGTATTGCAACAAAATCTCCAGACACTGATCAGGCCTCTGTGCACATCCATTACATACAGAGAGTAAAAGTCTGTAGCCTGAAAAACCTTGCAATCCGAGTATACCAACAGACAGGCAGATGTGGAAGAACAAGGAAACAATAAGGCAGTATTGATCAGAAGGGTAAGCAGTGGTGTCAGATTAATTGACCTTTGCTCATTCTGCATTGGTGGTCAAAAAGGAAACAACATGTTAGCATGTATAATGCTATTACATGAATCAATGAGTTCTAATCTTACCATCTCAAAAGGCTACAGCAGAGCCAGAAAGAACTTAGACCCAGAGGACAGAAATTCAGAAAACAGAAATGTCGGATTCAAAGGTTGGGAATAGTTAATTTAGATGGGAAAACATGGTTTCAAGATGTGAAATGATAAAGGAATGAGCAATAATGACATACAAAGACTGCGTCAAGTGGATGTCCCTAATTATCTATTTACTCATGTAGGGTATTGCAGACAAAAATTTAAAAAACCAGCATTTGAAATGCAATTTTTCCTCTCATACTACTTAATATATGTAATGAGCTGTTATTGTCCAATGTCACTATGACTGATTGTCACTTCAGTTCTATTCAGACTGGAGCTGCAGGGTAATCTGGATAATGCCATGTGTAACTGTGATTCTCTTCTTTTATTAGTGCACATCTCTATGCATCTGGGCATTGTCCAACTACCATCTCCTTCCATGAAGGACAGGAAAATATTTTTCTCATGGACAGTGTAGGCACTAATTGCTCAGCACTGGGTTTCTTGCTGCTCTCTGAAGCTCTTAATGCTAGGTACCCAATGTGAAAGTAGTGGTCTGATGTAGACCCACAATTACTGTGATCTTTAACGAGAAATTTTATTAAATCTCAGAATTGAGATTGTAATGTATGCCTATAGATAACTGGCAGCATTCAGATTTAACCTGCATTTAGTTTTCAGTTCTGGCTCCTTGCTGGACTGCAGCGAGTGTTTCAGGAATGTCTTTCCTTCTCCCTCCCTTCTCTAATACTGTGGAAGGAGGGAGAGGAGGGAAAAATGGCAATGTTGAACTGATTTAGCTACAAATGGTACGGCTAACTTCAAGAACAATTAGAAACTGCACAATGAATAATTCAGCATTTTGTCACTTCAGGGGTTTCCCATTCTGCCTTTATAATTCAAAACACTTCCTCCCCTCCCCTCCCCTCCCCCTTCTCATTAAGGAGAAATTGTAGCTGGAGAAGCAGTCTCCAGGGACTGCCTGCTGCTTACCATGCAGGTGACATTCCCTGGGGGCTTGTGGGCAGCCCCAGCTGGAGACATGGATGTGTGCATGTGGACCTGCATGTAACACAGGGCCTGGCCATGCTCACGCAACCACCACACTTAAGAAGGCATTTTCTGTTAAAATGGGTTTCTTTCTTACTCTGTACACTGTTTGAGGAACAGGATGTAAAATGAAATTAAAGGGAAATTGCATTATCTGAGAATCCTGGAGTGCTAATAATTTACAAAAAGGTTTATATGTATATATATATATATATTTCTTTTTAATTTTCTCTAGCAGAGAAAACTGTTACTCTGTAACAACAAGGTCTGATTAAAGACAGGAAAAGTGAGTAAAAGATGAGTGGGCAGACAAGCACATACTATAAGTGCAACAATTTTCTAGCACTTTTTTTATCTGAGGAGCTGAAGACCTCTTGTTGTCCTTCAAATGAAATTGCAGGCATTCAGTGATGTTTATATGTACAAAACACCCAAATAAACAAACAAAAACCTTCTCTGCAAAAAACTCTTTTCTGCTCTTGCTACTACTCTCAATAGGAGCATTGCATTGCAGTGACAAAACATTGAACAAAGAAAACCTGTACTTAAAGTAAAGCTTTAAAATAGGCTTCCAAGGACAACATATTGTTCCAGCTCAGAATAGAACTCTACTTTTTAAAAGTCAGGGTTTGCAAGTCAGTCTATTTTTAGTTCCAAGGTTTATTATTGTGGTGTTCAAATTTATATACAGAACACTAAATATTATGTTATAAGGGGATAGTCAGTATGACCAGATGAGTGCTTATATTTTGTGATTTGTTTATGCATTTAAAAAAAATTGTACAGGCACAAAGCCTAGTTTCTGGCATATGTTTTAAGGCATTATTCAAGCCATGTTGTGGTCCATAACAAAAATGGGGCCAAAATCACTGCACCTGATCACTGCAACCAAGATATTAGTGAATCTTTATTCGCTCAGATACTTTTCTATCTACATATATATTCCCATATAAATATCCTTCTCACATACTAATAAAAAGGTTCGCCTTGCTAAACATCTCTTCAGCGCTCATGGGCCACTTCAGTTCCTTTGGAGTGCAGAAAATGAGATGTAGATTCTAGGCTGATTGCAGATTAGGGCAGATATATTTCTTAGCACCTCTTCTTCAGTCCTGTCTTCCTAATGTGTCCCTTTGGCAAAGCACTCAGGTGAAATACTATGAGTAGTTTTTTTTTTAATTGTATTAGAGTTATGGTTTCACAAGCTAAGGCTGCCCTGTCTGTGAAAGAAGCAAACTCCTCTGCTGCCAGATAATGACTCTTGAACCATTCATTGTGGTCATCCGGATCATTATGTTCATCCTATTAAAAAAGGCAAACCCAGTGGAAAATAAGTAGTTTTTAGCAGAATGGTCCTTGAAGGGTCTGATTGCTTGGTGGCACAGTGCTGTCGTGGGGTGGGGGTGGACAGGAACACCCACGGGTTGGAGTCAAACTCTGTATTTTTGATCAGCTTCCAGCATTAGGCAGCTGTACCCTCAGTTACTTCCTTTGGTATCTCTCTATTCCAGGACTCCACAGTGCACCTAACACACCAACTAAAGGTACAAGATGATTGTTAATACTCTTCAGTGATGCCGAGCCTTAGTTTATAAGATGTTAAAACTTGTGAATATTGAAGTCTGAATATACCCCGGTGGCATTTCAATACTGCATTTGGTAGGATGTTATGCTGCAGAAAATGGCTTTTTGGAGCTTTTATATAGTTGTAAGTCTATTTGTAATGCGAATTGACTTGTCTAGATAGTAGAGAATAACATATGCCTTCAAGATTACTGACAGTTTTGCCAATTTTTAGTATTGCAACACTTCTGCAGATAAGGCTATAAGAGTAGGTTGTTTCAAGAACCACAGAACAGATGAAATTAGTCATTAGCTGTGACTACCCAAAGCTGTGCACATTTGTGTTTGCCAGTCAGTACACTTGGCTGACTGGCCAGTAGGTACATGTGTTCTGCTGCCAAAACAAGACATGTAACAGATGAATTCTGCCTGTCTTTCCCTTTCTGGTGTTCTCCTTTAACCAAGCAATATTCTTCATGGAACTTGCGGGAATTTCATTATCTTTGACGCCTCAACTTCTCTTTCCAATTCACTGAAAATTAATCAATAATGAAAAATGTCGTGAGTGTGGTTTGACAAAGAAATGTACCATCAGTTAAGCTGTATATGCTTTAAGAAACTGATGTGAAATACACATTTAAAATAAAATGTTGCAGTAATATTGCAGAGATTGAAACATAATGTTCATATCAATTGTTACACAATTGAGCAGAAAACAGTCCAGCTTTGAAAGGATATCCAATAGCTTTTGTTTCAGTGTCTTATCTTCATGTCTCTTTTGTCTATACATTCCTATTGATGTTTAACCACTCTCCTGTGTATCTCCAATTGTTGGTTTTTTTTACTGCAGATCACATAACTTTAGGCAATGAAAATATTATTGTGCTAGTACTGTTATAATATACTGTTAATCAGCATTATATAAATATTTCATAACTTAATTGCCTGGAATTACAAGCTCCATAAAAATCTTATAAGAGGAACTCTGCATGAGTAGAGACAATGCAGTCTGTTTTCCTGCTCTGAAAGATTTTATCCTCAAAAACCTGTCTACTGCTTCCCATTATGTCAGGTAACCTGATAAAAGAGAATTCTTTCTACAAAGTCCATTCTTCTCATGTGCCAACAACTATTTTGTCTACAACACTGCTGTGTGATGACTGACAGTGCAGTCAGCCTCTGAGCTATGCTGCCTTACATGGGGAAACAAGTTAGCTGATTTTGGGATTTCTGAGGCCAAGATGCAGTTCAGGATAATTTTTACCAATTTAAATTATTTAAAGAGGCAAATTTCATAAGAAAACAGGTCTTAAATTTTTTTTCTGTCGTCTTTGCATCTCTTCCCTCACTTTCGTCCCAAATATGTTCTTCCCCATGTATGTATTTTCAAAAGGCCAGATTCATTCTCTTACATATTGCATCTCAGTCTGTGGATAGGTTGTTCCTAAAGAAGTGCTAAGCTCTCTTGTGTTTCTTGTGATTGACAGCTAGTATGTCAATCAATAAACCATCTTTAAAAAGTATTAATATTTTCTCATTATCTCCCCTAATTTTCATGTGTATTTTTGTGTTTATATATTTTCTCTTGACAGATCATCTTTTTTCTCTCATGCTTGAATAAAGAGCATTGCCATAGGCCTGGGGCCTGCATGTGCTAGGGAACTCCTGTATATTAATACAACATGGGACAATGGATACAGGAAGGTAGAATAAACCCTCTATCCTAGTGGTGTTACAGAGTAGAAACAAAAAATGGAACATTCTCATCAGTTTTGTATGTTTTTAAATCATAAAATCATAGAATATCTCTAGTTGGAAGAGACCCATAAGCATCCCCTAGTCAGTGACCTAACTATTTAAATACATACATGGATGTACGTGTGTGTAAGAGAGGAAACAATATTCAGTACTGTCCCCTTATCTTGAATTTTGTTGTGATGATTCTGATTTTTAATTCCAAAGCACTGTGAACTGTGTCAGTACCACTGACAGATGGCTGAGGGAAAGACACTGAGATCTACTCAGAAAAAAACATTTAGATGGAATGGCTGAATTAAGCATGTGCTTTGTGAAGTTGGGCAGAAGATAACAGAATGTTATGACTAGCACATTTCAACAATCCATTTTTAGAAATGTCAATTGCTCTGAGTTAGTCAGAAAACAACAGCCCCTGGCTGTGGCCAAATCCTAACCCTGAGTTTGAAGGACAGTTGTGGCTAGCAGTTTCCAGCAAGTAGGTAGGTGTGATGCTGAGCACCTGAGAATGTTTCTCATTCTGCCTGTGGCCGGTGGGAACTACCACTACAGGTTATACACCATGTGCACAGGGAGCTCACATCACACAAAAAGTGCAGACTGATGTCTTAGATTGCACAATATCTGGAATAACTTTAATACAGACTTGACATCCAGTGTCTGAGCTCATTGAGATTCTTTAAATGGTTCTGTCTTTCCAACTTTGGATCCTTCCTTGTCACAAAAACTGAATTGTCCTCACTGAACTAGTCCTGTTAGCACTACACTTTCTTAATCTTGTGACTAATATATATTTTAAAGTAATTTGAACAAAAAATCATTAGATAAATAATTCTCCCCATCATGTAAATTTGACAGATCCCTATTTGCAGAAAGCAGGCAGGGGAAAATATGGGGAAAATGCAGTTATTTCCCTGTTCTTGCACTTGGTGGCCTCTGTTCTTGCCCTCTTCTTCCATTCTCCTGGTGTAGGCTTATGGTTACTGGGTTAGGTGAACTCTTGGGCTGAAGCAGTTAACGTATTCTTGCCTACTTTAACTGCTTAGTCCTGTGAGCCCCTGGGTTCTGTAGGCAGCTTTTCGTCTGATGTGGAAGTTCATTAAGCGTGTGTATTTTCCTCCAGTGCAGATGCAGAATCAGATGAACCCCCAATTCCTTCAAGAAATCCATTCTCCTTCAAGATTTCCAAACAAGCCAGCTAATCAACACTTCTCGTACTGAGTAAGAACATTTGCTTAGGCATTGGGTGACCCTATTGCCTGGGCAACTTATTGTCCCTGACATTCTTGAATGCTTGCACATACTCAGTCTCCTAATCTGTCCCAAAACTGCAGCTTTCTTTTTGTGAAAAGAAAAGCTTGTTTAGATGCCAAAAATATTTCTGCCCAGACTGTAAAAAATCCCTGATTTTCAGCCCTCACTAAGAAGTAGAACTGTCCTGGTTTGTTCAGGGTTTTCTCCTTGAGGCACTTAGCATATATCAACAGAAACTCTTTTCTCCAAATTTACAAGCAAGCCTACCCTGACAGACTCTATCACAACTACCAACCTTGCAGCTTTGGAAGATTAACTGAGAAACCCCACAGAGCCTGCTAACATCATATAATTGACTGAGGAAGCACTTCTAAGGAACAGTATAAGGAGCTCCCTCCCCTCTAGACTCTCAGCATTGGCTGCTTGCTTTTGAAAAGCTCTTTTTTCGGGAAGGGAAGGGCGCAGAGGGTGGGAAGGAGAATGAGGCTGCACTTTTCACTGCTTTCAGAAGGAAAATCTCAGCTGTATTCATGCGGGCTGTTCCTGTTTTGTCACTTGCCTGGATTGTTTGCCTCTGCTTGGAAGAACTAAAGCATTTTCAGAGAAGTAATCTTATTGCATGAGAAGGCAATTAGACATTTTGTAATCCTATCACCCCTGTGCTGAAATTACCATGCCCAGTTAGCAATAATTCTGCTTCTACGGACAGAGTGAGCAGCAGCACAGCATGAATTATTTAACTCAATGCTGCGTTTCCTGTTTTCAAGTCACTGGAATAATACCAGCACCACAGACAGTAATTATCCCCAGCATAGAGCAGAAACAGTTAATGGAACCTGCCTTTTAAATCAATATTATTAATTCAAGGAAAGAAACAGCATGTACTATCTGACGCCTATGGAGTTTTGATCTGGGCTTGATGTCACGCTGAAGTAAGTGGTTACCATGGAGATTGGAGCTTGTGTCTGCGTATCCCTCCCTGGCAGCGAGCTTTGAGGAGTGATTTTGGAGAGGAAGTGCCCATCTGTAGTCAATCACTATTGTTCTGGCAGAGCCACATGCCAGCCTCGCTGCAGCCCTCCGAACTGCGTCACGACACAGCAGTGTCAGTCCCTCCAAATAAAGACTCCCTGTTGAACCACATTTATCCACCCTGCCATTTTCACTGTCAGTTGATTATCTGCTTGTGTTTTCTGGCTGTGTTAATGCAGCCTCTTAGCGCTGTTATCATAGGATCCCTATAGCTTGATACCTTGCACTTCGGGATGGATCTTCTTGTGTTTCCTTGCTTTCTTTGTCACCCTCTTCACTTAATCAAGGGAAAGCACCCATACACATCAGCCACTTTGCTCGCTTTCTTTCCTCTTAGATGCAGAAAGCCTGAATGTGCTTTCTCCTCCGTACAAATTTATAGCAACCAAAAACTGCTTGTAATAGATCCTTTTATTAAATCATCATCATTAACTGCCAGCATATGTTTCTGGAGCAAAGACTGGCAGTTTGGCGCAGCTCACCATGATTATTGAATATACCTGTTTATTAACCAATTAAGTAATGGGATAGTATGCCAGGGGCATATGAAATCAGGGCATTATTACTAACTGGAAAATGTCAGATAAAATTACTTCTGCTACCTGAAGACAATGCAATGAGACATTTTCCTGAATACCAGGTGGAGTTTATGTACTTATTTTATTTTCCTTCTTAAGTACAATACTCAAAGTAACATCTGATAAATTTCTGCCAGAAATTCCGCAAAGTGACTATCTAGAATACTATGCACAGAATGAATCAACTATGACGGAAAAAGATTTATTTAACCATTTTCCCCTTTATTTTACTTCACTTCGTCCTCATTTTTCTCTTCTCTATCTCTCTTTTGTTTATCTCTTATGTAAAGTTAAGATGCATTTGAGCTGTCTAGGGTTCTCATTGAAACTGATGCAAGAGGTTTTCAGAACAGCCATTGTATGTGTCCTCTTCTGCTATCCTTCTTGGAAATGGCTGAACATTTTTATCAGAAACATCAAAATTAATCAGCTTTAAGCAGATGCCTGGCATGAAAAACTGAAGGAAAAACAATCAAAGTTTAATAAATTCCAATAAGGATAAACATTTTGATTGTGAAGAATGTGCCTGCCAGGGATGCTGGGTTCTTACCTAGCCACTGAAAATTGTCTACATACACTGCTACCAGTGGTAGGTCGATTACCACTTGAGTACTCCCAGCCTGGATACAGCTGTAGCATTCAAACATCAGCTTGCATTGTATGCTAACTTTCCTAATTACATGATGAATGCAGTTCCATATTTGCAATCTGCCCTACTGCTATAAGCAACACAAATATTTCTTTAGTTCTAGATGGGGTGGTTCAGACAGGGCTGCTGTGGAATTGTGATTGTCAACTGTAGGGATGCACAGGAGAAGAACAACAACTTCCCCTCACTACCACCCTTTCCAACATGTTTTATTTATATCTCTTCCATTCCAGCTGGCATGCACACTGGCAACTCTGGGATCTCTGACCCTGAACTAAACTGCTGCAGGGCTGATCAGGAGACTTGACAGGTACTTGGTGAAGCTGAATTGCTCAGCAAATGCTCTAACTTTACTGACTCTGAATTTTAAGAGAAGATTGAAAGAGATGTTTCTGAACCCTTACCAGTTCTATAAGCAGCATGTTTTTAGATTTCCAAATAATTGTCATATCACATGATTTTTCATTGTAATTGTGGAGTTTGCTATGTTGTGAATATTGACTGATGATTTTTGAGCTTTTGAGGTAAAAGTTTGGGTGAAGAGTCCAGCCACACCTACACAAATAAAGCTTATTTGCAAACAGACAAGCAGTATATCTAAGCTAAGTAAGGAAACATAAGCTTTCACTTCTGAAAGTGAGTGGTAAGTTTGATTTCTAGTCAGAGAGGAAAAAAATAAGAAAGCATTACTCTCCAGGTGAAAATCCCTGGTGCTTGGAAATTGTGTAAGGTTAACAGGGAAATAAACAATATTTGGAGACATGGATGAACTTATTTTAAAGTATATTTAAACTATCCATCAGAAATGCATAGAAATTGGCATATTCTCATAGGACATGTAAATGTTACTGAATTTTCATTTTGACAAGACTTTCAATTAGAAAGCATTTAGGCAGGTTTTCACCTGGTTGACTGAAAATCATAGCATATCAGCTACAGGAGACCTTGGAGTATTTGGTTTTTTTTAATAATTGCTCAGAATGACCACCTGATATATGAGCTATCTGAAGTTTTTTGGATCTCCAGCTTTAGTGCAATCTGCCAAGGGGGAAATTGCACACTGTGTGGGCAATTTATAAATAATTTTGGTAACCAATGTTATATTTTTGATAAAGCAGGACATATGCAGGTAAAAGTAACAGAATTCTAGACAAGGATACTTGATCCTCTAAATCAAGAGTTCTCACAGTATACTTCTCACATTTGAATCGCATTCATTGATTTAATTAACTATGTTCACTGAGCAATGTTCACCTCTTGTACAAGAGATGATTAGTTCTGCATGGAGAAAACTTTTGTTTCTCTGGCCTGAATTATTTGTTTTGGTTTTGCTCTCCTATTCTACAAAATAACACCAGGAAAGAGATATAACTGCTGAATATAATTTTAATTCTCTATTTTTTTGTGTGTCTTTAATATTTTTTTTTTGTTCCTTGCTGTCCATTATACGGCAGGGAACTGAGACTTTTCATAAACTGAAGGAGCCTGTATGAAGGCTAACAACCAAATATGTTGGTGTTGGTAAACAATTTTGAGACATTGAGTGTGAAGCAACTTTCTGGTTGGTTTTTCAGACATTTGACTTCAGAATTCTTCTAGAGTAATGCAAAACATTTGAGCCCCTTTGCAATCCTACATCCTTTAAGTCCTAGGACTTTGGATTTTAGAAAATTTCTCTAATAAGAATGCTTCTCTATCTTTGTTGGAACACTTTTCTATTTCAATATTTCCAAATAAATAAATTTTAAAAAGGAATTTCCATTAATACAAATATTTTATTTTATGAACATTACCAATTTGTTGACTAATTTTATTTTTAGGAAGTTAATATTTTAAAGACGTGGACAACTCAACTTTTATATTACAAACATAGCAAAGACTTGAAGCTTTGCTCCAAACTTAAAATTAATGAAGAATATAGATATATTACTTTTTTACTGTTTATACTATTTTTTTAGTCCATTTGTATTCTTTAGCATCTTTTCAATGCACTCAGAATAACATGTTCAACCTCTGTCAGCAGTCATGGCCTATTTTATGTTCTGAAAAGTCTTGCCAGAATGGCCCCCTCAAGCAACAAATGGCCCAATTTATTTATGACAGTGCCAAGAAAACTATTTCCAGGATGTTCGTAGGTCAAGAGCTCTTCTGAAATAGAGAATGCCTTAAAGACCTATTGCACTGTTTATTATTTATTGTGTGTGTTGCACTCATGCCCTGAGGCCACAATCAAAATCAAGGAAGTTGAGGGAGAATGAAAGAATGATGATCTTGCTTGCATTTTGAGACTTTCCTCATAGATTTATCCATCTATGTACTGTCATCTCCTCTAAGTCATCAGTTTACCCTTCAAACAATTTCTTTTTAAAAATCTCCTTTCATTAGCCTCCGATTTTTGTTTTTTTACCTGACAGCTGTCTTGAGACACCTCTTTTACCATAGTGGTTACATCTGGTAAAAGAATGCTTAAAATGTATGATTCATGATTTGTCTTTTTATATTCCTTCTTCTTTTGCATGCACACAAAATGTATGTGATGCGAATTAATCTCAGGAACTTCTTGGGGTTTAAATAGATTTCAGGATCACTTTTTTGGAGGTCTTTGGGAAGGGAGGTGCTGCTCTGTGTACAGAGCTGCAAGGCACTTAGGGAACGAGAGCAGTGTTCAACTGCTTGTAATATAATCCACCTAATTCTGTTTCTTTGTTTACCTATCTCCTTCCCAGTCCTCCTGAATGTTCCCTCTGGTTTGACCTTTCCTTCAGTCATGCAGTGAAATCATTCTGGGTGGCTAAGGTCTGCCTTCCTGGACAAAGACATTTTACAGGGAAAGAGGAGAATTTGTGAGCAAAGCACTGATCATAAGAGTATAAGAAGGATCTGTAAGAAGGATCTAGTGGTGGTGAATTTCTCAGGTTGTATTTTTTGTAGGAAATATACATCTCCCCCTTTTTAAACAAATCCATAGAAATCACAGTGTATATACTGCAACAATTCAATAATGTGAAAAAAGCCTAAGTATTTAATACTTGCCAGTGTTTGTGAGATATGATGGTGCTTTTAATCACTTAGCCCAAATTTGTGAAATATGATAATATCTATTAATGAATACAAGATTAATTTGTCATGCTTATTCTTATTGATAATTATGTTGCAAGGAATAATGTAACAAAACCAAACTTTTAGGTTCTATAGTGGACCAAAACATATGTGAAATTGTTCAGAACTCCATAATTCACATTACCGTTTCCTGCTTTTAAGGAGAAAAGATAGGTCTGAAAAGACAACAGGATGAAGGGGACTATTTGATGTAATTTTGGGAGTTAGAAGAGTGATTGGGCAATAGGAATTAATCTATATTTGTTCTGGTTTAGGGATAATTTTTGAAGGGGTTAACTAACGTTGTGCTCTGTTCATTTCTTCTTTGTGCAGCCTGTGGAAATGACTGCGTTTTGGTTTAAGAGACAGGTATTTGCTAAGGAGAGGGAAGAACCTCTTTTCCTGTAACTTGTTTTTTTTCAATCACTATAATTTGAAATCAGATGCTTTCGGGCAGAAGATATGGGGATAGGAATAACAGATTTTTACTAATATATTTAACCAGGCAAACAGCATAAAAACAACAACTTTAGAAATTGGCAACAAAACAGAACAGTACAGTTCAGTTATAGTCCCTTTGGCCACAGGCTCCTTTTTCCCGAGCTCAGTTCCCGGTGCTGTGGGCAGAGCCGGTCCCGCACAGCTGCAGAGGCCGGGCTGATGGCGGCAGCTCAGGGGTGAGCAGGAGGCGGGGGCCGCTCCTGTTCACGGCGCCGGCCGTGCTGCTGCTGCTCAGCAGTGAACAGTAGGATAGGATGGGAAGGCGGCAGGATGAGGTTCAAACAGCAGGGAAGTGTGGTCTCTGGCGTTGAAAACTCACGGATAGAAAAAAAGGGGTCCAAGCGACCGGATTTCCCACTGTCTTCCAACT
>VXBI01012372.1:600163-672225 GCA_013397375.1 Toxostoma redivivum | reverse complement strand
GTGAGGCCACATCTGGAGCAGGTCCAGCAGAAGGGTTAACAATGATTAAGGTACTGGAGAATCTCTATTACAAGGAAAGACTGAGGGAGGTGGACCTGTTCAGATTTAAAAAGAAACAAGTGAGAGGGTATCTCAACAATATCTGTATTTGAAGGTTCAGTGTCAAAAATATGGAGCTAGGCTCTTGTCAGTGGTGCCAAGCAATAGGACAAGAGGCAATGAGCAGAAATTGATGTACAAGAAATTCCAAATGAGTATGAGGAAGAACTTTCTTTACTGTGTGAGTGACCACACACTGGAACAGATTGCCCACAGAGGCTGTGGAGTCTCCCTCACTGGAGATATTCAAGAACCATCTGGACACAACCCTGTGCCATGTTCTCTGGGATGACCCTGTTTGATCAGGGGGATTGGAGCAGATAACCTACTGTGGTCCCTTCCAATGTGACCCATTCCGTGATTTAATTGATGTGGTAGACACAATACTTATGAGAAATAAATAACTGTAAGTTGTTATTTTTGAAAATTTATGAACAGAAGGAAGAGAAGTGGAAAAACATCTCCCAGAATATGAACAAATCTGATGGCAGAATGCAGTCACTAAAGCAATACTCAGAAATTCTGCTTGTCTATGAAGTGCACCTATTACAATAGAGCAACAATGGCTCAAAAATATGTAATAGTTTACCATGTGACTTTTCTTTAGATCAAATTATGCCTGTGCTTGTTGAGAATGAAAGATGCAGAAATAAAGTACAAAGAAAATCCCCTCTTTGCCCAGAGGCTTACATTCCCAAAGTTGCCATAAAAGAAGAATCAACAACATTAGGCAACATTTTTTATTGAATAAAAGGAAAGATGGTGTCTGCTTCCATAGTATACTGACATTATAATCCCAGACCGATGTAGAACAAGTCACAAGCACTGGAGTAAAACTCATGCATCAAAGTGGTCATGGACATAAAAAGACACCTCTTAGGGTTAAGCAAAGATACTCCAGGTATGTTAACACCTTCACATGAGCAAGTGGGTCCAGAACAGAAAAGCAAATCTGAGCTCTCATGGCAAAACCTTTTATCTCACCACCTATGCTGGAACCTCCTGAAGCCATAACAGTGTGATTCAAACCTCATAGCCAAGGGATGATGAAAACACCTGCTGTAAGTAGCCATGCGGGAAAGAGACCTCAAATGGAACTTGGCAAACAGCCTGACCCTGGCATCTCAAGCTACCCAGCTCACAAATCAGACTCACAAGGGCACACTGGTAACAGCACACACACGGCAGACATATGTGTTGATACCAAGGGAGAGTAAAGTGCAGAGCAGCTTCCTCCAACAAGAGGAAAGGGAGACATCTTACTTAGGAATTAGATCCTCCTTTTCTTCTAGCAGGAAAAAATAAGCTGCCCATTTCTGATAGTAGGCATAGACCAGAGAGGCTTCATTAGCTGAGTACATTCTTAGCCTCTGGGCATGTATTTTCAGCAAGAGGAAGCAACAGACAAGCATCCTCTTCTATTTATATAGGCAATGGTGAAACAAGGCTAGAGAGATACCTTTATGCAGATTCACCTCCTGAAGCTGCATGCCTGTATGATTTGCATCTTTTGATACTCCTAAGGAAAATCACGACTACTTCATACGCTGTATATGCAAAATGTGAGTCATTCATCTCCACATTGCTCCAACATGCCAGATGCATTTCTTAGCAGATAAAAGAGCAGAGCAATTTAGCTCTGGGCATCAGGCAGAAAACTATCTCAGATTCCCGTATGTTCCCTCTAAGTATCTGTTACAGTTTTAAAAGGTCCTTGATTCAGTTTCCCCAAGCAGAAAAAAAATTATCGTGAAACAGTCATGAGCAATTTACTCAAAAGAAACTGAAAGGCTTGGTGATCACACCCAAGGTAGTGTAGAGAGTCCAAGCAAAACAAAACAGATCCAGTCCAGTCACTAGTTATCAAATACATAACTCTTTAATAAACTTAATACGATCCACCTTAAAACCAATTTGACTTTCAGCCTTACAAGGAGTACTGAAAGGTTGCTCTGGAATATCACTGTGTATGGTTTCATGAGTCCACATCTGTAGGTCAATATGCAACTGCATATACAAAAGCCCTAAGGAAATATCTAAAGGGCTTCCCTTTTTGCAGCTGCCTTTCCAAGGACATTATTTCACAGAGCCAGAAAATGTGCATATTAGTTAGCTATCTTTCAATACTGCTTTCCAATTCACTAACTTCCCCTCCTTAGTGTCTAGATAATTACCTTTTAGTTGTATCCCTGGAGTGGTGCCTATGGCATAAATGAGAACAGAGACAACTAAAAAAATCACTGAGGTTAATTCCCCTTGGTGTCCTGAGAACTGAGACCACATACCAGCTTATTTCAAATGGTTAGAGGAGACAAAGGAGACTATAAAGGTTGAATTATTATTGTTCTACTGATTGGATGGTAGAGGAGTAATTTATCAATATAGGTTTTATGCAAAAAAATTTAAAGAAAGAAAAATATAAAATCACTCCATAAGTAAGCTTCATATTTTTTTATTTCTTAGCATCTGAATATTTTTAGCAATATAACCTCTTATCATAAAATATGATGCCCTCATTAAAGTATAATATGTAACAATTTCAAAAAAAAGTACATTTTTTCAGAGACAAAGTGGATAAAAAATTCATGTCAAGTTATTATTTTGTTGCTGTTACAGGAATGATTTGTTATGATACATTCTGCCTTGAGTCACCAGCACACTGGTGGAGTCAATTCATTCCCTAGCCTTACACTTGCCAAGAGATGCGTGCTCAGATCTATTTATCCCACTAAAAGGCCTTTACTGACAAAATTATGGTTGCTTCCTGTCCGAATGAAGCCCTAGCAAAAGGATTATACTTTACTGAGCTAATGATGGAGTAGGAAGATCTTATATGAAATTTCCATCCTGCAGAAATAATTGATACTTTTGCTACTGACTTCTCTGCAACACAATTTTACTAGAAGCATCTTCATGCTATTTCTACTCTTTGCCTAGATTTTCAATTAAGATACTTAGAAAAATAATAGTGATCTTGTGATTAACCAGGTATTTTACTGGAGGACTTTGACATTAGGGACCTGAAGATCATTTAATTTTTCTGAAGAGGCAGATTGTGCTAGACTAGATTCTTTATCAGAAGTTATTATTAATAATCGAGATGTAATTTCAACAATTTTCATGAAACTCATTTAGTCACATGGGTTAGGTTTCTTCCCACCAATTTGCCACTACTTAAGGTGCCTTTTAAGAGCTATTATATAACTGCTCAAGAACAATTCCCTCAATATTTGTGTTTATATATTGTCCTCCAGATGACAGCAAAGGTCAACTCCCTATCATCCCATTAAAGGTATGTTTAATTTAGCATCTTTCCCCTACACAGCTAACAAAGCCTTGATAAATCAGCTATATAGCAAGAATAAACACATTGCTTCACTTAATTAAAAATTAAATTCCTCTTCAGGGATCACCACAGTAGTGAGCTGCTATATACCTTTGTTAAATAGGTGTTTCTTCGAGGACACAACCAGAAGTATACTATTGGGAACTCTGTATCAATATAAGCATGAATTTGTTCAGACATTCAATTAGAGCACTACACGTGTTCATCTTTTTTTAAAAGAGGTAGGTATAGAAAAGCTATTCTTAGAAGAATCTGGAGAATTGCACAACTAACTTTGGTTCACTTTTGTACCTATTACATTAATGAATCATGTAATTTCAGTATTTGGAAAAAAAAAGCAAAAATATTGCTTGGCATACTGGCCAATAAAACCCTGTAATCAAAAAAGACTCAGAGGAGATGGGCAATGGGGCTGTGCCAGTGAAGGTCAGGGCGCTGTGACTGCCCACAGTTGTTGATTTTATCTGAATTTATCAAAACACAAAGGGGACTGGAAGGCAGCCTTTGTTTCAGAGAAACAGCTACCAAGAGCTGAGCTGGTCAGTTGCTGTAAGGGTTTTTACCTGTGTTAAAAAGAGTGCAAATATCTCCCTTTCTTAGCCAGAGTGGCATGGAGGCTCAGGGGTGAATAAGTGGTTCTGCACAACATAAAGTATAAATCTAGACAGATAGCAAAAGTATTCTGAAGAGAGCGATGGTCTTGAGCTGCCTTCCAGCCATGTATTCCTTCCCAGTATCTGGGGATGTCCAGTACAGTTGTTATATTTTGCTAGATGTAATTTAGATTTGTATTGTGTTTTCAGTATATTTTGTATCACTTTGGTAATTCAGAAATCTCATGTAATTTCACCTATTTTCAAAAAAAAGTAAATTTGATATTATATTACACATTAAATTGTCCACATATAAAATATCTAAAAGAAGCTGGTTGGAGAGTATTGGACTGTGACAACAATGCATACTTTCTTAAGGAAATGCTTTCAGTCCTCTAAAACTTCAAACAGAAATAGTCAAACTAATCAGAAAGGCAGAGGCAGTAACACTCTCTAAGAAAATATTGGTGAAAAAGTCATGAAAATACTTTCATCTCATTTTTCCCATACAATCAAGAGCAAAGTAACTTAGACAAAACAAATTAGCAGTAGCTAATATGCTGAATGTCCATATGCAATTTGATAGGAAAATGCTTCTGGCCTTTTTGCAAGCCCCATCTACTTTTGGCACACAGGCCATGTGAATTCAAGATTCTGATCTGCCAGCGTTCCCAGAAAACCAACACTCAGATGGAGACCACTGTAATTTCCACATAAAAGTCATAGAATACTGCTGAAGGCAGGTGTATCTGTTCTTTCCTCCTACTCATTGGCATTAAAACTTCACACAACACAAGAAAAGAAAGTGTCAAGAAGTCATCCTTAAACTTCCACTGACCTTCACAGCTGTACTTTTCAGGACAGAAGAAAACAACTCTTCACTCAGATTCTCTTCCATTTCAGTGAGTTGACAGCCACAATAGTCAGCCAAATCACACTGATAGCATGCAGTATGGTAGGTCTACATCAAATGCAGTTTCCTGCTAAAAAAGAGGATCAACATTTCCTCTAGAGAGAGTTCCAGGAGCATTAGGGTTTGTTTTTTTCACCTTTTAGAATCACAGATTAGAATAGCTCTGTCTGAGGTCTTGCACTCTGGGTCTAAAAGCAGACATTCAAGTGGGAGCAGACATTTTATATGGGGCATTTAGGATTCACCTTTGCTTAGTAATATATTCCCGTGATCCAGAAATGCAAAAGTGATCTTCTCTGTGACATAACTTTTAACATGGGGACACTTATTTATTTTCTCAGCTACAAAGCATGTAAAGCAAATAGACCATAGCAATACCATTACACACACTCCTGCACTCACTTTAGAGACAATCAATATCCATTATCAAATTCTCAGTAGGAGAGAAAAGCTGTGAAATTGCCCATAAAACAAATTTACAAAGTCATCCCAATATCTTCTATGTTCTGTTTGAAAAATGATACATAAATAATTGTTTCAAAGGTACTTTCACTTCATTATCATACCAGAGCCTATTCATGGCAGTAGTGGTGATGACTACACCATCCTGTGTTTCACAGAAATGAAGAAAATAAGTTAGATTCTTGTTTCAGTGAAGGGCCTTTTTTTGTAATTGGTTCTGTCCTTTAGATCTGGGTCATTCTCCTTTACTTGCTTCTCAGGCTCTGACACAGACCATAACAGTATCTTTTATTCAAAATAAAGGTCACATTTGCTGTGTCACCCAAATACTGAAACTCTTAGTCTACTTTAAAAGACCAGGAAAAGAGTTTCAACCCTGCAGGAACTCTTTTTTTGGTAACTTTACATTCTCTTATAGGAAGTTATCCCGTAGGTTTTTTCAGCATTCGCACAGATCTTGTCTTTGTCTCTTATGGAAGACCCACAACATAGATGTTTTTCTTACAACCTTCTAAACATCCCAGACTCTTGTGTGAGTTTCTTCTCTCTTGCTCCTTGAGAAAAAGAGACACAGAAATTTAACTTTATATTTTGTGATATAAGTGATGATAACTAGGCTTCCAAGCGTCTGGTGGATCAACATGCAGATGATGCTACATCTGTGCTGAATCAACTTTAGAGACATGGGAGAGAAGGAAAGGGAAATTTACATTTTTTTAATATATATATAGTTTAAATGCCACGAGTGCCCAGAGATACTTGGCACAGTTTCCTGACCCATGTGGCATTTGCTGTTATTCAGATCCAGGTGATAGGACAGAACCCAACTTTAGTCCCTGTTGGACTTTATCCTATGGTCAAAAAAATCAGATCTGATTCCTGGCAGCTGAAGTGCATTCCAGTCTAAGAGCCAGCACAATATATTTCAGACAACAAAAGTAACACTGCTGTAAGCAGTTTAATATATTATTCTCTGCTTCTCAAAGTAGAGGATTTGACTGTCCATATATTTTGCCAGTGGTCACCACTCATTTAATGGAAATATACCACAATGAGAATGTTTCAAGACTTTAATGCATTGCAGCCTTTCCTGTCTATTACTTTCTAAGGTGATTATGTGCATCACACCTAGGCATCATTTAATACTGTGTACTCTGTGTTTGTCCACAGAAAATACAAAGGCACCTGTTATCTTACAATGGGCTACCAACTTAAAAGTGTTTGTACTTTTGAATATTTTATGTATTTATTCTGTTTGGTTCTTTCATCCTTAATCCTTTATCTTTAATTTAGACAACTAATTGCTTTAGACAAATTACATTATTCCCTTTCATATTTCCCTATATGCTAAATACTGATAAGTAACCTCCATTTATCAATGATATTCAGCTTTCCATAAATTATACTTCAAGGCATGAAAAATCATTGTGCAGTTGCACTCTTTAGCAATGCACACATGAACTACATACTAAATATCAACCAAATACAAAGAATTTAACTGAAACCAAGTGAAATATTGAATCCTGAGCAGAGAGGAAAATAATACATTCAAATTAATTCAGGCAATTTTGAATACCATCATTTTTTGCTACATCTTATGCTCTCAACAATCACTCTCTTTGAACTGCAGCAACTGGGATTAAAGATTAGAATGTATGGAGCCTACCTGTATCTTTCTGAATAGCCACAATTATCTTATGATTTGTAATGCTGTGCTTATGCTCTTGAATGCTAACGCCAGGCACTGGTTTTATTACAAAAATCACAAATTTACTAATGCCTTTTAGAGCATTATTTCAGCTGTTTTTATGTGCTGAGTTAAACTGACTACACATGCAGCACAAAATTAGGGAGAAAATATGGTCTAATATAACTATAATTAGAATAGAAATTAAAAGAAATTAGCTAGTATAGCACCAAAAAAAAAAAAAACCAAAAAAAAAATATTTCCCCAGATATATTTTGAACCTAAGTTTTGAGGCTTAACAAGCAATTTGAAAGCAAGTCAAACAGTCTGAACTGGATGCTAATAGATAACCACCTGTGTCCTCTCAGTGCTCTGGAAAATCTCATTAGCAATGCAAGGCCATGGATCTTGGCTTCTTTTCCACTTAAGTAAATTTAGCACTATGAAGAACCACGATGGAGTGGGTATTTCATGCTAATGAACTCTTTGCACCACATGGTACTCTCTTCCTATTTGAAAAAATGACCATTTGCAAGGAAAGCCAATATTTTACATAAAATATTAGTCAATCAGTAGTTAGAGCAATTCCCTGTGTTGATCCAAGAATAAAGAATCAGCTAGGACTATTTTCTAAATCAGATATGTCTCCTAAATAGAACTCTATGTGGATGTAGTCCTTTGTTTAGGAACAATAGAAACTAGATCAAAAGTTTTTTATTTTAACTGTATTAGACTCAGCAAGGTTGCTGCAAAACAAGATTAAAAGCATATTTGGGAAATGATTTCACAGACCTCTAGTGGACTGAAATTGAGCTACTCAGACTTATGTGTTGCTTAACACAGCAACAAATTCCTATAGTTCATCTCTAGTGCCTTCTCACAAAAATTGAATGTTGCTGACAAGTTTTATTCTTCAGCAGCTCCAGTGGTGTTTTCTGCTTTTCATGTATAAAGATTTCTAGTATAAATACCAGCCAGCACATATCCCAGAATTACAGAATCTTACTATAAGGCAACTTATGAAAGACAGTATTTTCATGTATTTGCAGAGCAGAAAATCAGATTTCAGAAGAGTTCACAAAGGTAACTACTGGAGCTGCATAGATTCTATTCAAACAGGGCTGTTTTCCACTGTTTCATCTTCCAGTTCCAGCTTCTGAGTTAAATAAATCTCTAAAGTTCTCACAGCTCTGGACCAAGCTGAAGATCTCAGGTTTCAGGTCTGGTGGCAGTATTAGACTGGAACACTCACCATTCAGAGCACCAAATGACATCCTGAATTGTCAATCCCAGACTAGCAGCAGAATATGTTCAGTGTACTACAGGCATGTTCTTGTAGATCTGTAAATATTTAGGCTCCTTAAAACAAAATCTAGAGATTAAACTGATGATGTCACTGGTCTAGAAATTACACTTGCCTTTTCTCTGAAATGGTCCTGAGCTATATAAAAGTCTCTCCAGTAAGGTAAGTTGTTACACCATCTCCTCAATAGCTGTTTTTAAAATTCTTCCAATTAATGCTGCTCATTAAATGAGGCTCACATCAGACATCTTGAAGAGGAGACAGAATTATCAATAAAGGACAAAGGAAAGAATCAAAATAATGGTCGAATAGTTCACAATAGCCCATCTCAGTCTTTGACTTCAGCATTTCTTTAAGATTCAATAAGAATACAAAAACCCCCAAACCTCCCAAACATTGTTGCCAAACATAGAAAATGGAAAGGAAGACTGTGTAAGAGAAACTTTAGCAGATAACAACTGCTATTGTCTATTCTTTGCATGAATGCATTCTCCAAAATTAAGCATCTGTGCTGTCAAGAGATGAACATTGATGGCATTGGAAGCCTTACAAATACATATACACATGCATCACTTTCTCAGAGTTGTACCTAATTTAAAACAAGTGGTCTCATACACAGGGTCATATTTCAGCAAACCAAAAGCAATCTTCAAAAAGCTAAAATCCACTTCAATTTCATTATGGCTGAGAGCAATATAAATTACAGCTTGTATGGTTTAAACTAATGGTCTCAGTTTGTCAAAGGTTGAGAACTGTTTACCTAGGAAGAACATTGACATCAAAGCAGAATGAAAGGAGTGAAATCAAAGACATCTGCATTTTATACATCTTCCCATTGTCTTGTAAATGGAAACATGTATTAAGATACATAGCAATTGGTGAGTTTTCATACACTATTGAAAAAGTGAGTATCAATAAACTAGTATACTAGAGGGAGACAATGTATTGCAGGTAGAACCAAGTAACATTTGTCATTGTAACAAGTATGTAAAACTACTGAAGAAAGACGTGAACATCCACATCTCTCCTCTGCAAACACAATTTCTATTTAGGAAAGTACTAACATCAGGAGATATCATTTCTGGAGATGTTGCCAGAGTGCCCTATTGGAACAAGTACAAAAATGCACTACTGAGAAAGCATAGCTTTTTCATAAGGGAATACACAGAAATAATTAGGGATTAGGAGAGGTAGGTGAAGGCCTCATGAGATTTTTAGTATTGCACTTCAATGGCAATTAGGCATTGAGCCTCCTATTGCAACCTTTCTAGGTACTAAAATGGCTCCGTTCTGATGCAAAGTCCTTGCACTCCGCACAGAGTTTACATTAAAGCAAATGAATTAATTTATTGAGATAGGTCTGGAAGCATTAACCTTGTATTGCATTATTCCCCACAGTTTTAAGGGAGTAGGTCTCTACAGAGATTTGAGAGGCTTCTGCTGGCCAGTGAGTGCTGCCTCCTGATTAGAGTTGTGACTGAAAACACAAGATGCTTGGCTCATTTCTCTCAGCTCACAGGTATTTTTGTTACTCTAAGGTGGGTTCTACTCTAAGAAGTCACCTAGAACTGAATGCATCTCTGACCATGCCTGGCTATGCTGCACAAGACAGGTCATAAGAGGTGAAGGACACAAAGACCAAAACTAGGATATATTCAGAGTTATAAAGGGTCAGCAGTGCAATCAGCTTTCAGACACATCTGACCACCATCAAGATGCATGCACTCTGGGAAAGCTTTTCCACTATTAACAGTATGAGTAAGACATATCAAGGAAGAAAAGTGGAGAGGGGTGCACCTGAGCATTGTGTCTCTACTGAGAAGAGATGATTCAACCTAACTGCATTAAGGCCTCCACAGAGCACATCTAAATTACTTAGAGAACCCTTAGGCATTATAGTAATAACCACTACAGGAAACTCTAATGCAGATGTATAAAACATTAAATAGCTTAATTTTTTTCTAATACATGCTTTTACCCTGCTACCTTTTTCCAGCCTTTACACCATATTTAGGGCAAACAGCAAAATAACAGCAAACCTTTTCAAGAAAAATGTTATCCAGGAAGCTGCATAACCATTTCTTCTGCTTTTCTCCTATCTCATTAACTCAATTATATCAATTTCTGCAGTGAGTCTTACTGCAGCTAGTCCTCACAGACATCAGTATCATGGTACTACTAGGAATTTCCATTTACATTAAATATGTTTTAAAAAAATCAACTTCTTCATTCTTGGGATCAGAACAATTTGTCCCTAATATATCAGCACTAACAGAAAATAAATAGTAGTCCCAAACTTAGTTTTTAAAACTATTTTTTTTTTAGTTACTCTGCTATGTTTGTCTGATTTATGACTTCTGAATGCTTGCAATTCAAAATTGTGGAAGAAAATGGGGTGGGAGCTACTAAGTGACACCCATCCTTGCAGAGAAGTTACTGATGCCAATATAGAGTTCTGAACTAAGATAACAGGCAGTGAGGGTCTAGATTTTCTACAAGAAAATGATAGGATTTAAGGAGCTTTTGACCTGAGCACCTCCTAGATGATGGGGTGTTACAGGAGTGAGCACCTCACCACCATACTGTAGCTGTAGCTCTGTCCTGGTCTCAGAAAGAGAGAAAGATGTCTGTTTATATCACCTTCTGAAAGTTTCTGTATGAGTCCCTATGTAGAGCTAATGCATGTGCCAAAACACCTAATTTGAGATTAGCAAAGAAAAGGGATAACAGAAAATATTTATTCTATTATTAATTACTGAGAAAATAAGTGGTTTTGAGTTGGTTGATAGAGCTGGTAATCTTCTTAAACACTGAAAAAGAGTGAGAAGTGAGACATTGAATCTTTCAAAGATCTGATAATATTTAATGAGGTTTAAAGAGAAATCTGAAAGCTAAAAAGTCGCAGTTATCAAGAAAGGATTTGTCATTTGGCTCAATAAGAAAAAAGGCCAAAAAAAGAGCAGTTCTAAAGCATTTTAGAGCCTATAATTTAAAGTGGTTTGGACCAAAGCTGAGATAGGTAAAGTAGCTGCAAATTCCCCAATGAGGACTGTGTGAAGCAAGAGAGCCCCAAGAAATCTGGAGCTCAGTTCCCTTAATCTGCTAACACAACAGGTACTCAGACAAAATCCTGCAGGGGCATTATTCCCCGTAATTCTCCAACACTAAGTAAACTTATGATATGTAAGGACCAAACAGGTGCTAATTTATTCCACTTACCCTCTAGCTTTTTCTTCAGTATGTCACAAACTCCATTAAAACATAACAGGTTGTATTTAGCAAGTGCACTGTTTACTCTAAAAGGTATATAACTCTAAGGCAGGGGAGCTGAAACTTGCTGTGTACTTTAATTAGTTGTCTCTTCTGTCCAAAGATGCTTTTGGCTCTGTATCCACATGTGCACATAACTTCAGGTATTGCATAGTGCTGTTTTAAATATTATATGCTTACTCTTCACAATTTTAAGAAAAGTCAGGCTAGAAAAACATCATTGTTTCAGGAAGAAGACAAGAATGGAGAGGTGCCATAGCTGGGGGGGAAAAAAAAGTGAAAACACAAAATTAAAATAAAACTGTCTCTTAAGAAAAAACATTATAGCAACTTACTCTTCATATATTTATATATTTACTTGCTCTATTGTTGCTTTACAGTTCATGAAGAAATACTGGATACACATGACTTAGAGTTTTTACTGCTTCTGTATTTTCTAGGATGGAAGCACAACCAAGGCACACTATGCACTTTACAGAACAAATATGAGTGGTGAGGTTCTCAAATCCTTAATCCAAAAATTTCTACTTGTCTATCTTTCAAACTGAAGAAGGGATCTAGACTTTATTCAGTGTGTAAAATAGCTGAGTAAACTAGAATTATGTATAAATGTATACACAAAATATAAAAATATAAAATCTACATACACACATTTTTCTCTATATATAGAAAGAAAAACTTATGTTTGGTCATAACTATTGCGATAACTGTCAAAACAGTATCTTAGACATAAAATATTACCTGGTTTCACTGACCTTTACAGTTTAGATTGCAGGACACTTCTTTCCACAGACTGAGTTTGCAGACTGTGGACTTTCTTCACAATTAAGGAACCCAAGCTGGCAGAATCTGCAAAATTCAGAATTATCTGTTTATCTTATATCTTACTTAACTGTAAAGCAAAACAAATGGAAAGACATCTTCAGAAAGACACACAGACACCTTACAACCCCCATACCTAGACTGCTCTGTGCAACTGAAAACAAACACAACAATAAACAGCAGAAGATTTGGACACCAGGGCCACCATAACAGCTCTGTTGGCTAGGGGAAGTAACACATGAAGCCAGCAATTCCAAAAAGGTGAAAGAAAGATGGATATATCCTAACTTAACTATCTGAAACTGTCAGGCAAATTAAAAACTCTTTGAACTCCAGATAAGAAGCTGGCCAGAAAACTGTCAAGCCCCTGTTGAGAGAAAAAGAGGGAAAAGACATGTAAACAAAGAGCAGCATTGAATAATGGAAGAGAAAGTATAAGTCCCTTCCTTAATGTGTTCTATCAGAAAAATAAAGAGATAATTATTTTCAAGACCTAACTCCATACTCCAATGGAGGAGATACACCAGCAGGATCTGAGGAAAAACTGATCTGCAGACAATCCTCTGGATTTGAAATAAGAGATTTCAGCAAGTCTTGCACAGTGTTGGCAGTACTGAATAACATATACTACAGCTTTTGTAGGACCAGCTGCATTCATTTGTGTCTAAAAGTGGCATTTTTTGTAGCAGTTATTAATTTTCGCCCTTAATGAAAGCTAGAGTCTTTCCAGAGAGGCAGTAACTCTGTGTGCTAGAAATCATGGGGCTGGCATCCAGAATGTTGTTAGGGACATTCTGAAAGCTTTTTCCTATTTTGATACACATTACTTTGTCCTTATTGGTTGTAGAATCATTGCTAGCAAGAAATAGGTTCCAGGGGAAGATGAGGTGAATTCTTGATGATGACTCTATGTTAATCAGATCCTTTTCTTTTTTTCTTATCTGAAGCACTCAAAAAAGAGGAAGAATCCAGAATCATAAAATCTGGCTGCTACCCTGAAAGCATCTATTTCAGGTGTCCCCCCACAAGTTTACTGAGGACAGATATGCTGATAGGGTATCAGGATCTGAGTCATAGAAAAATGTCCCATCTGCAATACAAGACTTCAGAAAAATTATCTTCACAGTCCATTTCAAATAAAAAACTGTATCTGCACGAATTCAGGAGTATTTCTCAGGCCACTACTGGTACATTGTGAAGGAAAAAGCTTTTCCTGCATTAATTCTTCTTTGCTGCTGGAAGTGTCACAATGCTTCTGATGTTTCACATCTGCAGTGCTTTGAGGTTTCCCTTCAAAGTTTTCATACAGTCAATTAGGGCAGATGGGAACTTCTGCCACTGCAAATCTTCTGATTCACTTCACTGAGATATGAAAAAAGCTGAAATGGCTTGTGCAGTCTCAGCCTTGCAGACATTGTTGTTCTTACTTCTCTTTTGCAGTAATCTTTGTCCTCCAACAGAACAAAAGCACACAAATGTGCTGAATGTCTGAATATACATCATCTCCAGATACAGCCTCAAGGGCTTCCACAGAGGACTATTGGTTATGGAGACTTTCATACATTCAACATCAATGTGTATGACATGCTCTATTTTAAGGAGGTTTGCAATAGGAGTTTGCTAATGAATAAAACAGTGACTTCATCTCCATACTCTACAACAATTTTTGTTCTTAAGTGCTGCAACACCCTTATATCTCACCATCATAAAGGAGGCACCATCTGTTATGACACCAGTGAGAGATGAACTTTCCATGTGTTGTTTTCATCAATAGTGTGGCACTCAGAATAGCTATTTTTTGAATCAACGTGATCTTTGAGGCTCTAAACAGCAGCAAGGCCCTCTGAGCCTTTTTTCGGTCACTCCACAGATGAAAACAGCATTCCTGTTATGGTACTCTCTCTCCTGTGCCACACCAAGTTTAACATGCTTTCTTTCCTCCTGCTGAACATTATTTTTTCTACATTACTTCTGATGCCTTCTAACCAGCATATTTTTGTAAGGTTGACTGCCCAAAATGTAAGGCAACAAGGATGGACTTAAAATTTCTACATAAAAGCATTTTATTTTCTACCTATGCAGTCCCATACATTGTAGCTGTGGCCCAGCTGCAGGCCCCCAGCACAGGAGAGCCAAACCTACAGGACAGGCAGATGAGGAACAGCTGATGGGGTGCCATGGTCCATCAAAGGCTCCCAAAATGGTTCCCCAGATCCTGCACCAGAGCACTGCACGTGGTGCAAAATGTGATGCACAAATCCAGTCTTGCACGGGACAGTGTCGAACTACCCCCTGCAGGGGAGGTACCTAGGCATTCCCACCTCGCCCAAATGTATACTACCCATGAGAATCTATAGTTTTCAGCAAGAAGCCCTCACTACCAAGAAGACCAGATGGAAAGAAGCAACAAGACATCATTTGGACCCATGGAGAGGTGATAAGTTTCTCTACTTAATCTGTCTCTGTCACGCTCCCTTTCCTGCACACATACACCTCTTTTTCTAACTTTTTCTTTCTCTTTCTTTCTTTTTGTCTCTTTTGCTGTTAAATAAAATTTATCAAAATTTTTATACTTACATTTAATCTCATTCAGTTTTAATCATGTTTTGGACAAATATTTTGAGCCTCAGGATTTTTAATCCTCTGAGAGCTCACTTTACTCCTCTGGCATTAGGGTAGGTTGTAACAGCTAGATCCTAGAATACACAGGATGAAGAAACATTTACATTGTAACAATCAATTTCCTTAATTTACAACTCTTGGAGCATTGCATTATTAGAACACCTAAATAAGAGTAGCTTCTTCATTAAAGAAGAACCTAAACTATTTCAGCAGCTAAATTTCTTGTTTCCTCTATCCCGTCCCACACCTCCAACATATAGCTTTTAGAAAGACTTCTCCAGTTACTGTGAATCTTTTCCTGGGATTTTACAGAACTATTTAAGATCTCATTGATTCACTGTGATTGTTCATGAACACATGTGCAGGAATAATTCAAAGATATGATGTTCTAAGTTTTGTTAAATAATCAATTGATGCAGTTTAACCATAGCCAATGCAATGTAGAAGCTCTTTCCTTTCACGTACCCACTTCAGCCTCCAATCTTTGATGAGTGCTTTACCAATACTGTCAAGGAGATAAGATTTCCTTGCCAGTGCAGAATTTAGCTCTCCTCTCTAGGTAGTCAGACTTTATCAGTTGTTCCAAAAAACATTTCTACTTCATTTTGCAGTAGATTTACAGCTTTTTTTATCTGATTGCTGCCAAGATCCTGACAGAAATCATTTATTAGCAAATTCTGCAATTCCTGCACTAGTCCTTGCACAGCTCTGCCTCCCAAGTGATGTTGTTAGTCATACATATGACCCCTTTTCTTTTAAAGTTGTTTTCTGCATACAATGATTTTGGTGGGTCACATGGGTTTAAAACTGTGGCATCAGTAAGAAAATGATATTTCATTGCAATATCCTTATCAGTACTTAGTTTCACAGTAGTTAAGTACCAAAAGTACCTTTAATTTCATTAAGCATTACCACTGGGAAAATAATACTGTAAAATGCCTATTTAAGTGTTCCACTGGTAATACGTGGGATACTGGCAACTCCCAAGTGTAAATGTGGAGTCGTTGTCCCAGGACCCTGATTCATTTTCTGGGAGTTTCTATAAAGACAGCATTTTTGTTATCGAGCTGTGTATCACTTTGTCTTAACAACACAGAAAAGTTAGTGAGTGCTGTGAATTAGGGAGGGTGTGAATTGTGAGTTTCTTCAATCCACCTGCTTATCTGCTTATCACGAAAGTTAACTTTATGCTCAGAAGGACAGTAGGAAAGAGAGAAACAGAGACATTTCTGTTATACCTATGGCAATCTCCTACTTTTTCATCTGCTACATAAATTTACCTTTTCATCCTGTAAGTTGTAAAGGGAGTCTGGGCCCCATGAGTATTCTTCCTAGAACATGTACAATAAATTCCAAAATAAATAATGGAAGAATTTGTCTCACAGATAAGAGTCAGAGCAGGTGAGAGGGAAAGGTATCACATCACTTGAAGTGTAAGCTGATCTCCCCAGATTTTGTATTTAGGAGGTGGGGGGGAGAGAAGTTCTTGTAGAGTGGAGGTCACAACATGTCTAACTCAGATGTTCTGAGACTCCCTATTCAGGAGGCTCTCCACTGGCTGTGCAGAAGCCTGGGAACAGCTGCAGCTGGGTGAGATGGATAGTTATAGTGAGAATGTCCTCACCTGGAGCCAGTGCAGAGTAAATCACATGCTGTAAATTCAGTGTCTAATTTATTGTGAACCAGCTTTTCAGAGGACAAGTCATCCATGGCCAAAAAGGAAACTGTGCACATGTTCTTTTGTAGACAATGCTGTAATGTTTAACCAAAGTTTTATGCTAAACTTTTCATCCACTGGTTTCAAGGAATTCAGAAAAACACATGAAGACAAGTACTGTTTTAGAAACTAGGACAAGTGATACAAACACTCACATTCAGAAATTCTGTTGGAGACTTGGTACAATCCTCAAATCTCTGGGTTTCCAGCCAAGATTTATTGTCATTATTCAGCTGACTTATTGTAACAAGGAAAACTAAGCAACACTTTACAGCATTGACTCCTTTACTGGAAATTACATTACATATATAATTAGGGATGGATGTATGCTCCATGTAATGCTATTGGCCACATGAAAACCCACAGGAGATTCTGATATATGATTAACTTCTTTGCCTACATTTTTATACGGCATTCCTGGTGTCTGAGAGCAGTAATCACCAGTAAAGGTTCAGGACTGGCCAATTTATGGAAAAAAGTTTCAAAATACTAAAAATATATTCAAATTTATACAGGGCAATTACTTAAAGATAACTAAATTCCAATTAGATTTTCAGAATCTAACCAATGTGAATTCAAAACCCAAACAAAAAAATTTATACAGGTGTATGCAAAAACCATGGCTCATTTGGTTGCTGCAGTAGGCAATTTACCATAACATAAAAGTGTTCTTGTGGTATCAGACATGCATATAACAAAAGAATGCCTTACTTTATACCCACTGAAACCTTGTTCAAGAATTCAGTGGCGTATGGAGTCACTAAAGTGATGAAGCTGAAGACCTAAATAGGCAAGAAGGAGAGAACAGTGCAGCAATAAAACCTTTCTTTCCATCAGTTGCTTGTCAGTGTTATGCTGCTGTAACAATGACCAATGATGGCTTTGAAACTTTCACACACTGCTCTTATAATGTGCTACCCTAAATCACAATGCAGGAACTGAAGAACTGCAGAGCAGGTACAACGTGCCATCATATATTAACTTCTGAAATAGCATATAACTCTCCTCTTATCAGGATGCCACCAGCATTTGCATATTCTCCTCTTGGAAAGCTAATGTCACAAATTGAAAATCCTGGAAAATTTCCTGAACTGTTTTGCATTCTTGCCTTCCTTCACTTTCCCAGAGTGGATGTGTGGATATGCATGTTGAATCCCAAGTCTCTCAGGTGCTCTTCTCATGGCAGGGCCACTGCAAAAACTGCTAAGAACACTGAGCATTTTCTTTTCCCTGCTGTTAGCCTCTAGCACTGCATTGAAGAGGGGTTTGTGAGAAGCTCCCACCCTCTGTGCTTGCTAGTACATCAAATAAAAACCTCTGACCTTGAAAACTGAACCCAGCAGTACTGTCACAGTACAGATAGTTCTGCTGATCTCTGTTTTCCTTTGTGTCCCTCACATGCACCCCTCGGTGTAGGTTATGGCCTTCTGCATGTGCCAGAAACAGCTCTACAGCTCTACAAGGAGTACAGGCACTACACACCTGCACATGATATCTGAGAACCTGTCTTTTCCTTCCTTGTGACCTTTGGCTACGGGCCTTCATGTGATAAAAACTCCTGTTGCAAGAAGAATTCTGCAGGAGCGGACCTGTTAAATAAGCTGGGAGGTAAAAAGGAGAAAACCTTGGTCTGAATAGGAACTGTTAATGAGGTCCCACTGCAATTAGTACCTTGACTTCTGGGAAGGTTGGGAGTATTTCTGGAGCCAAGAAGAATAGACTGGATATTAATGATTTAAAAAAATGGAGAACAATAGGCTTAATTTTTCCTAATTGTCAGGCATCTTATGAACATTGCTGGGAAGAGGGATGTTTCCAGCATCTCTTTACTTTAAAATCTCAGTAGATGTCAGTGACTGCACAAGGCTCTTGTCAGAGAAAACAACTGAAGTACATTCTACAGGTCAGACCTGAATTAAGGGATTGCTGCTCCACAGACACATCTTCTTTCTTACTGTGGTTCAATATGACCAACATGTCCCGTAGGACCTAAACAATTTGCCACAGGTTTTCTAAATGCTTTATTTTATGGCACTTTCTGATCACAGTCTATTACTCTGTGAGAGTAACCGTGAAAAATAGCAAGATATCATAAAAGAATTTCGAGAAAAATGCAATAATTATTATTCTTCTCAAGCTATTTTCTGTATTATGGCACATCACTGGTTTCTCAATCACTAAGCTGCCCTCCTCTTATCTACCAGCATTTGATAAATGATAGGTAATTCCCTCTTATGCTTGCTACTTTTCCACTAAGCCAAAAGAAAGTCTTCACCCCTGACCCTGACACATCCCCAGCCACAGTTCTGTAAATGATTGTGCTCATCTTTTTCCACGTTGAGCACAGGTGTCAAAGATTGGAAGCACACTAGCTCCATCTGCTGAAACTCCTTCTGCAGAGCTTTACACAGATAGCCAGGTTAAATAGGATTTATTCTCATCATCCAGATAGATCATCATCATCATCATCTAGAGAGATGAGTAGTGAAATCAGAGAAGATTGCAATGAAAATATCTTTGTCAAAGTTGACACAATAAAAACATAATATATTAATTGTCTCAAAATCTACTTTGTAGGAATGCGGTCTTTCAAAGTAAGAATAAACAGCTTCATTACAAAAATGAATCACTACTCTTTTATTTTGCTCTCCTCCATTTATGTCAACATTCCTATAATTACTATGCAATTTTTAACCAGATTTAAACGATTTTAATCACAAATGTAACCTTTATATTGTGATCATGTATGGGCAGGCTGAATTAAACTTTGAATCAGAAGATTGTGTTTTTTCTCTGTAATATAGATTTCATGTTAAAATTAATACTTCTCTTGTTATTCATGAAAAATTTGTAAATCTACTGTAAAGGAAAAGTAAGTGATAATATTTCACCACCTACCCCCACCAGAGAAAATTATCTGAAATACTGTTAGAGTGGGAATTCTGCATAGAAATCTCTATTTTTGCAGCTAAAATCAAGAAAGATTGGGGGGGAAACCACAAGAAAATGATGAAAAATATAAAATGTAAACACAACCAAAAAAAATTCCTTCTTAGGAGACCTCAGGCAGGTATGTAGCCACTAATTCATGTGACACTGAATCCCGTTCAAGAGCTAGAGCACCAGAGACAAGCAAGTATTTTTCTCATTGGTAAGTCCTTATAGTTTCCAGAAATGCTAAACAATAATTATTCCCCACTTTAAAGTAAACTTTAAAAAACCTGACAAAAACCCAGGATAGTTTAAATCCTAAAGAAAGGCTTCCAAGTTCTTTAAATCCCAGCATGAATCAATTGGAAGATACCTCAGTCAGGTAAAACAACCCTACTGATATAATTTTTTCACATGCAATTATTAATGAAACAAGCTCTGCGATAGTCTTTCTGAGAAGAAGGCCCCAAGATCCAGTTCAAGTGTGGAAAATCTTTAGAGCTGTCAAGACCAGATTACTGGACAGTGCAAATCAGTCCTATAGTGTGAGTGTGCTGTACCCAAGTCCTGGCTGGCCTCTGCCCACAAAGGCAGCAAGAAGGATGAAAAGGAATATAGACCTACAGTGGGAAAAAAGAGTGACAACCACAAAGGCAAAGGAAATAGCATCTACAAAAAAACTGAATAGCAAAGTTTTGTATTATTTCTGAGCAACCACAGACTCTTTTGATGCAGATTTCCAAAGCTTTAGCCTTGTTGAGGTACATGAAGGGCTTTGTTCTCCATCATTTCACTGGTGTATTGATGGACTCACAGAGGTTATTAATATTAAACACACTCCACATGTAGGATTGGCTTATTAGCTTCTGCTGTACTTACTCAGTCCTCTAATTATCAAGATCTGTGCTTAGTGTCTTTTCTGTTAGCTGGGAGGGCTGTGTCCCACAAGAGGTGATGAGAAACTTCTTCCTATGCTTGATCTTCTTGACCAAGTTTTAAGTAGCTATTTGTAACTTTGGGTTTTATGGAAGTATGTTCTAGTGAAGTGTTTGCTATTCTGTGAAGGAAAGTCCAGAAGAAACTTTTTACAGATATTGACTTTACTTTCTCTGGGACTACATGCATACTTGTCACACCCCAGCTGCTAATCTGGTGGAAAATCTAGGGCATTCAGTTACAGACTTACTTAGCATATTTTACTTAACCATTGTGCTAATTCTAATACCAAGCAAGCTGCATCTAGGGTGGTGGTGAAGCTTCTCAGTAAACTCCGGGTGTTTCCTTTCATGAATAGCTCCTATTTAAGATAGAACAAGATTCCACACAGTGGGAGAGAGACACTCTTGAACATCCGATATGGGTCCCTTAAGCTGCAGTGGAGGAAAAGGGACATAAAACAGAAGGAAACTAAAAATAATATCAACCAGACATGAAAAAAACCCCACAGTAAGTGCTTTAAGTGTTCCTTCTAGACCTATCTAAAGTTCACATGCGGCATCCAAATTATCTCCCATATTCCATGATTTCAAAGGTGACAGCCATCTCACATCATTACCAAAGGGACTGATTTCACCCAGAAATGAGTTCTGAGCTGTAAGGTGTCCCAAATGTACAATGTAAAATTACTCTGCCATATTCCAGAGCCTGCAGAGGTTACATCCATCCCCCCACACCAGCAGGACAGCGGGCTGAGGCTGAGAAAGTAGTTTTGTTCCTTTGTCACTTATGGGAAGATAGACATGGGTTTAGCAGCTCTCAGCAGCACAGCCTTTTTTGTGGGGAAATGGCCTTTCCTCATCAGGTCCTGAATAGATACCTAATGAGTTAAATCAGCATTTAGGCTTGGCAGCACCTTAACAGGGAAGTAAGTGGTTGAAGCAAAATATATTTAAGATCAAAACTTTGTTGAATAAAAACTTGATACATAATGATAAGAGAATTTTTAAAAAAAGATAGAGAGAAAGAGAAAGGAGAGAAATTAGAGCATTATGTAGGCTCTGTTAAAAGGAATTATTTATTTTGTTTCTGCCTCTGCTTGTTTTTGACAGTGTTCATGCTATATGTAGGTTACCAGGGTATAACGGGTTTGTTTGGTCTGCTTATTTAAGTAGAACAAGCTTTTTGTCAGATAAAAATAAACCTATCCAAGCAGTGTGGTCTAGTGGTTCATTTTACATTTTACCTTGACTATTCTTTAATATTCCTCTATTGTGCACATTTATGTCCTAGGCCTAACCAGGCATTTGTGTGGCCTTTATGTATTTGAAGTTTTCTGTATTATTGGTAGATTTTCTTCAGTAATATTTAAAGGCATAGCTTTTTAGGGAAGGGCAGGCAAGCTCTAGCCGGTCTCCCTCTGTCTCCCTAAACTCATTAAAATCATGACTAATACATAAAAATAAGAATTCTGCTGGAAATAATAATCATGACCCTTTCCTAGATTATTGTTTTTAAAAACCACATAAAATGGGTCTGTTTTAAGACTTTTATTTTCAAACTGGAGGCAAATTGTATTTAGAAGACTACTTGGATCAACACTGAAGTGGGAAATCAGTATCTGGCAAATGCATGTAGAAGAGGTAAAAAGCCATGGAATCAATAAAGCTTATGAGCAATCAATTTGCTGTGAATTGATAATCAAAACTAAAGAACTTGATGAAAAAAGAAAATTCATATCTATACTAAGGAGAACTAAGTTTTCTAAAAAGGATTTTAAAATAATGATAAGGGGAAAAAAAGCTAGAAACTTAAGAAAAAGACAGCATAGCCACTCAGGACATGGAAGTGCAAATGTATTTGCAAGTAATCTGTTGGGGTTTTTTCTTTAATGTTTCTATTTTTTTCTTATGGTAGTATTTTCTGCTTCTATTTGAAACATCATAGAATGCTTTTTTCCGTTAACAACCAAAATATTTACCCATAATAAATAGATAAGTAAAACCATGGCAAAAAAAAAACCCTAAAAGCTCAATAGATTAGCAGGGTGAGTGAACTAAATTAGTATTTTAGTAAATATGAAAATAAGCATCTGAGCAAGGTTTGCTGTTAGAAACCAAGAGCAGGCTTCAAAGGAATCAAGGACCTGGTAAATACCCCTAATAAAAAAACAACTCCATATAAGCACTTGTGATGCAGCACTAAAAAGAGCTGGCAGTCACTTGATACTTAAATTAGCAATAGGTGTATGAGAGATTAAATTATTTTTAGCTATGCCAAGACTGACATTAATATTACGAAACTGTGTATAGTTTAAAAGTCTGCATAGTAAAAAGGTAGCTGGGAAATCTCTAGATGAAAGAAACATAAATGATTTAGAGGCTGGAAAAATTGCCTTGCAGTGAGAGTTTGAGAGCCCAATCTGTTCAGCCTAAGAAGAGGGGCTTGAGAAGTGGCTTGATTACAGCTTGCAAGTGCCTTCACAGTAATAAATTATGTATTAAGAAGATATTTAATATGGCAGGGTCATAATAAGAACATATGGACAGAAAGTAATGCCAGACACTTCTGGCATGATACTTTTCCAGCAATGAAGATGATTAATCATTATAGGGAATCTTAAGGGAAATGGTGAGTTTTTAATTGTTTCATGTCTTTGTATGAAGATTAAATGTCTCTCCTGGAGATATAAATTTGTTAAATGCAACCTGTTTGGTGTCAAGTAGGTGAAAGAAAATAATTCAAGATTCTGTACTATCAATAAATCCTGTAGATCTATACCTTACAGGTCAAGACCTGTGCAATGTCTCTAAGGCACAGAATTCTTTCTGTATTGCAAACATAACTTTCCTATCCTGAAACAATTAACCTACATGGAAGGATGTATTTGGCTATACTCATCCTTCTTTGGGGCAGTCCAAGAACACTCAGTGATGATAACAGTTCACATGTAGCACCAGTGAAATATTTTGTGTTAGGGTGAATCCCCCCTTTTCATTTTTGATTCTCTAACTCTCCCTGTTTATCATAACAGGAGAAGTTTTGTAAGTTATTATATCACAAACTTCCAGTTTGAAGTTTTAGTAAGCCTTGAACCTCAACAGATGGAGATAGATCATAAAAAAGTAAACATCTTCATAGCTAGTTACATGAATTTTATGAAGAGTTAGGAACTCTCCCTTATAACTGTCATTATTACATGTGCATTTTTTGTGTGTATGTGCTTCTTTTGTTTCACAGTGGAGGCCTGCTCTAGGATTCTTACAGAGACCAAGAACTATTCTCCCTCAAGACCTCTGGATTCTGAAGATGAAGAAGTTAGCACTATTCATTTGCAAGTCTGGAGTGGCAGGAGATACTCTTGATTGGGTTTTTTTTTTATGATCAATCTTTATATATGTTTTTAATCACTCTTTAAATGTTGATCTTCACATCTTGTTACCATGGAATAAGGGTAATAAAATTAATTTCCTTCATGTATTCTGTGTTAATGGACAACATTCTCTAAAGCACTCCAGCAAGTTTCACAAGAAGTATCTTCATAGCATCTTTGGCAACGCACAAGCTTACACAGACAAGAAATGGTGGTTGAACTCAATATAAGGTAACTGATACCAATATAAACAGTCAACTTCCTTCGGAGCAGCACTAGCAAAAGTTCAAGCACATGACTTGAAAAAAGGAAGAAGAAAACTAGAAGACTGTTTCTCTGACAATAAGAGGAAGAATATAAACCTTCTACTGTCACATTTTTTCTTTAATTAACACAGTGTTCAACCCATTTCCATCCATGTGAAAGAGGTAGAATATCCAGACCAGCTTGTAAAGGGCAGAGCACCTCTGGTGTCTTCCTTGAACTCTGTGAAGAATTAAAAAATGTTCTATATGTGGACTGGGCTGCAGTATATTTGGTTGAGATAAGGGGAACAGCAAAGCCCAGGGAACAAAAGTAAGTGAACTCATCTAGATGAGAGTATTAAGGCCCCAAATATAGTGGTCATAAAGCTAAAGAAAAGTAATTTGGAAATGGCTTGGAGAAAGGGAGATTGAGTCAAGTGTAAAGCTATGTGCTTCCCAGAAAAAGGGACAAAAAATCCTGAGTGTGTAATTTTGAAAGGAAAACATTAGAGTACTCTGGAGATATGAGACATTGTGAATATACAGAACAGCCTCTTTTTAAAGGTTTGCTAGTATGAAGTGCTGGTGCTATGGCTCAGTTAACTGAAAAAGACAACTTTTTATTATTCCTTGCATGCATAAAAGAAGAAAGTAGCTGCTGGGGGAAAACCAGTGCATTCTTAGTTCTGCCTGCTGCAAGCAAAGCTTCATTGGCTAATTGGGCTTCCGAGGATGTGAAACACACCAGTGGGAAATTACACTGTGGCAATCATGCTGCAGGAACACAGCCAGCTCTGAAACATCTGTTTTTTCCCAAATTTTGCCGAAGCCAATTAAATTCCCTCATAACCAGCTGGTCCCAATGTGACCACACACTGACTCAGCCAATGCCTGCTGACCTTTTCATGCTGGGGCAAGGCAGTTTTCATTTCCACCCCTCTCACACAACTTGCACAGCAGTATCTGTCCTGCTCACATGGGCTGCCTTCATGGAAACAACATTGCCTCCAGTGAAACACCAAAGCTTCAATCTTCCTTTGTGCTTTACTGTGTGATCCAGATAACTTACTGTACAGAGCCAAAAGCACCTGGCTCTTCCTGTGTTGAGTAATGGCTGTCGTATTGCTGTCAGTGTCCCCAAGGAAACGCTGGACAGGAAGATCTTTTCCAGCGATCACAGCCAGCAAGGTCGTGATTTTAAAATCAGTCCCTGGCACATGCACCTTCCTACTCACAAAAACAAGGGCTGACTGACTGACCAATTCATGCCTAAACACTATTTTTCAATTCAGGTGCCTTTCTGTGGTTTCTTTGTGGACTTATGCTGGTTAAGGTCACTTGTCCTTTGACTTGCTGTCTTTTTAAAGTCATGTAAAAATCATTTACAAAGGTGCTGCCGGTCATTTTATTTCCTAGCAGACAGCAAAATAATCAGTATAATGGCTCTGTTGTCTTTCTGCTCCCATGTATCAATCAATTAAGATCACATACTAGAGAAAGTCTTATAGCATGGTAATATTCAATAAGGTCATAGTCTTACATTGATGAAGTTGTTAACAAAAATGCAAGTGAATTATAGTCTGGCAAGGGATGAAGCTGCTAAAGGCAAATGTTCTCAAAGTCATCCCAAAGGATTAGCAAGTTTTACGCCCAACGTGTTTTCCTTACTCAGTGATGTTTCAGTGGGAATTACAGTATGTCATGCGGTACTTTTTGTCTTTGAAGGGCTGTGCCTGGTCAGAGAAGAGTTTGGTGATGGAGGAAGGAAAAAAAAGGAAAATGAGACAACATTGGTTTGAAATAAGGAACAAAAATAGCTTTTTTCCTCCATATAGGAGAGCCTAAAATCTTTGTATGCCCCAAGCTGAGTAATTACTATTAAAACATTTATCTGATATGAATTTATCTTCATTGCCAAATGAAAACTGCAGTAACCATATTTGTTTTTATGGGGAGGGAAATAAAAATTACCATAAGTATGTTACTCCATACAAGCATATTTTACCTTTTCATCTGTAGTTCATAATATCATCAGTAATCAATATATTTCCATGCTTTCTCTGTTTACAATAATTATTGTTTATAGAGAGACAGTTCTACCTTGATAACTTCCTACATGAATTCATCACCTTCTTTATAATCTACCATATTTTCCCAGAATACAGAAATGCTCTGTAAGGATAATGTTTCAGTGTGGTTCTGTTTCAGAACCAATTCTGGAGGCAAAATAATCTGTCTTACCATGTCATGATCAGTCTTGTTTATTGAACTCTTAGAGGTGCTGTAACACCACAGAAAAATGGTAAGTTCATATAAATATATTGTTATTTTTAAATATTCTAGTTATTTATTGCACTTTCTCCAATAAATATATTTAACATAAATTGTAAGGGATGAGCATGCACTCTAAATATGAGAATGATGATGCATATCAAAGCATTAAAAGGAAGATTTGAAGAGGTCCATATGGCTGTTCATTGTGCAAATTTTTTGTTTATATCTGTATTTTTACTTATAGATGCTATACCAATAGTATATCTATTATATATATATATTTATGTATTTTTCTGTAATTAATATGCCCATGTCCTACTTAAGATATCTGGAGACATCGCTTCATTTTGGAAAAAAGTTTATGTATATATTTATAGTTGTCCAAACACTATAGATTCATTCTTGTATTTTCAAACCTGTTTACATCATCCAAATAATCATGAGCATTTAAAAATTTATTTTAGCACATTTTTGCTAGCCTAAATGCAGTAATATTTTCATGGGTCAGAAGAGAAAACACCATAACTACAGTTTTGTTGTTTATTTCTCTGGGTTGGAAATGGTTGACTCACTGAAAAAGACTATTTCTTTGAAGCAGACTCTTTTAAGCTATGGCTTTAAGACATTAGAGCAAAAGAAGTAGTTCCCTTTTGAGTTTGTTCATTATTTATCCCTTTAATCTCAGCCAAGGGTGCCTCTCTTTCTGTGTAACTGCTTGTGAATGAAGGTCCTCAGCTACTGCTGATGCTCACCAGACTTCTCCTTATCCAGTGGTAATGTTGTTTGGATTGTCTCAGTGTAATATATTTCCTTTGAAAAAGAGCAGCCCTGTTCCACAGGCAGCTAATTACTCTTGAGGCAACATAAAACCACTGTTCCAGAGCTGGATGCTTTGTCCTCCATTTTTAACCTTATGATGTCCTGAAGATTTTTTTCCCAAATTCTCCTTTTTATTCAAACAGAAATTGTTTCTCTTATATTACTGTGCCTTTTTTCTTTGTGATTCATTTTTTATCAAAGTGACACAAGCTTTCTGAGTAACAGAATAGGGAAGCAGGGAACTGTGCCGCCAGCGGAGAAAGCAGCAGGCAAGTAAACAGATCTTTCCCTCTTACATCATGGTACACAGATTTAGCCCTCAAGAAGCAAGAGCAGCTTTGGGAAAAGCAATGACAATTTTGCCATCACGAGGAAAGAGAGCTTGAAGATAAGCTTACAGAGCTGAATTGCCTGGGACAGAAACAACTGGGACTGCAGAAAACACTCTTGAACAACCAGCAAGCCAGTTCTTGCAGATTTTTTGCTCTTGTGCATTTTTTATTGTCAGAAAAGACAAAAATATTACAGACATGTACCGTAACACTGTGTAAGAACATGTCCATGGTATCAAGAGATGTCTCAGTGAGACCACAAATTTTGCCCAACGTGTGAACAATATAGTAATTAAGGAGCTTTCTAACCATTTTGAATTGCTTCTGGTATCTGTAACAAACTCCTGACAATAAAATGCTTTCAGGAAAGAAGTTCACTGATAATATACAACATTTCCCTCATGGACATCTACCTACTCTGCTGGGTTCTCATTTACAGCAATATTAGGAAGAACATTTTCCTCTGCTGTCCTCCAGGTGCTGTTTTCATCAAAGCTGTGGTATCACTGTTTTCTTGTATATTGTTGGCAATATTTCTTCTAGTCCCTGTGGTTCACTGCCAGCACTACAAGCCATGTATTTCGTAATTCCAGAAATGGCTGTCGTGATGTGAAATTTCCTAGCACATACCATACAAAGGAGTTTTTGTCTGTTTCTCCACCTACACACAACTTTCTGCTTTCCAAGTGAGGAAAATCAAACATGAGGCACTCATAAGAAATGGTGCAGAATTAAAAGAGGCATTAATCTCCATCCTGCCAAAGACAGGTTCTTTCTTACCTTTTGTCCACCTTAATAATTCAGAACAGCAGTGAGAAAGTGAAGGGGAGCACTTCAGTTCTCTTACATCCTCATGTTGGACCTTTCTGAAAGGTGCTTCAAGAAATCCTTCAAGAGGTGCTCAAGCTAAAGGCACTCAACAGCTCTGTCAATAAGCCTGGATTTGCCAAAAGACTAAAGATGTGTGAAGGGAAGGGCAGCCTCAGCTTTGAGCTTTTAGAATTTATTTGATGGAGGGGGTGGGGGTGAGGATATTATTTTTCACATTCTTCAAGCCTCTAAACTTATGTGATATATTCCAAATAACCATTTTAGTTCTGAAATTAAATCTCACCTTTTGGAATTAGAATATGATCTTTTTACTGTGAAAAATCAATCTCATGTATTGCCCTATTAGTAAAATCCTGACAACTTTTTTGCTATTATTTTTTAGTTCAAGATGAGAAAAAGTAGACTTTGCTTGTAGTACCTACTTATTTCACTATGTTCCAAGGATTTAGTGATTAACAAAATATTTCTTTTCATTCCCTGATTCTTACTATGTTATCTCTAAGGATGGAAAACCAGCCAAATCCCCAATATATTATGAAACATTATTTTTGATTTCTAGGTCTATAATAAATGTGTGCCAAAGCTGACAAGGTACCCTAAAAATTGAGACCAACATTAGTTTTACGGTTTTTTGACAGTCAATATTTTATTTGCCTTCCACAGGCATCATGACTTGCTGACATAATGGCTCCAATGTGTGTCATATTGCAGAGGCTACATAGTTCCCCTGTGTCACATTTCAGATTGATATACTGGGTAATGTAATAAGCCAGGCCTGCTGTAAATTCAGGTGCTATGGCCATGTAAGACAAGAGGTGTGAAAGATTTAAGCAGAAAGTATTTTCTTCCAAGAAAATACATATAAATATTTAGGGATAAGTGATGCTACGATTATTTGCATGGCTTTGGCATCTGAGCTATGGCACTGAATCACCAGGAACCCTCTCAAAGGAGATTTCTTCCATATCATCATTAAAATTCAGACAGCTCATCCAACTTGTGATCTCCTCTGATATATGATATGCACTTAAATCATGAGATTAGCGCAGCTGAAATTAGAGAGCAACCCCCTAGATTAAGAGAGATGGAATCAGCATCTACTTTTCATCAGAAACTTAAAATCCAAAGGAAATCATCATCATCATCATTACAAAGCAGGAATGGTTTCACTGCCTGCTCAGTCCTGTTCATCATACTTCTCATTTGCAGCAACCTTCATCTTACTTACATTATGAAGATAGTTACATCATTTAGCATGATTAGAGACATAAAGTGACAACTTTTGGCTGATCATTATTCCTCAAAGATATCTCTACTTTCCCTAGAATTAAATAACACTTCTGCCCCTCTGGTTGTAATGCCAATTACTTCAGGATTGCTTTAAAAGTCTTTCAACATCACTTGTGCTGTGCCAGAATTTCTATTGCATTCAATCCAGAAGACATGTGATCTTTGCATGATTACTGTGAGCAGGCTGTCATTTTCCAGCAATATTTTTCAGGATTCCATGACCTTTCCCTGTGAAGTAAAAATAGACCCACAAACGACTACCTCCAGATCAAATAACTTTGAAGGCATCTGGGCAACATTTCTGCCCAATCTGTCCTATCTACAGCTATTACTGTATGCAGTCTCAAATCCTTTCTCTTGTTAAAGAACTCAGTGCTGCCAAAAATCTATTCTAAAACTGCATTTCCAAGTTCAATTGCTGTAGATCTACAGTAATTGAAATTTTGCAGCAGAAGGTACAGTACTTAAAATTCTAAGCTTGCTAGAAACTCAATAAAAGGCTGTATGGCATGACTTAAAGATGTATCATATCTTTTTTCCCATTACAAGTCTCACAGCCTCTGTCTATTCTGGTTTGCCTAACAGACTACTTCTAGTTTAGAGCTACTCTAACCAGTCCTTTTCCTCCCTAGAAATAAAAAAATATGCATAAATTAGGTTATATTAAGGAGAAAGAAATGGTTTCTGGCATAGCTATTATGAATTTCTTTGTACTGGATGGTGATTTGTTCCAATATCATGGGACAGAAAGAAAAAACTAACCAAACAGTAACATTATAATTTCACAGCAGGAACATTTTTGGTTAATATTAGAATGCAACTCAACTTCATTTTTTTTATTACAGGCAACATGAGACCATCGTGTCACCAGAGATGTGACTTTTTAGTGCAGTTGCACATCAAAGCTACTAAATGCCATTTTGGAGAATGCTCTTAGTTTCAATGAGCATTTAACATGATCACTGATGCTGGACTAAGGCAGCAATTTCCATTTGTTACAAGGTTGTGATAAATTTAATCAGGTTAATTTTCCCTGTTATTAAAAAAATGAATTCATTCTAATGGAAAGAAAATAATTTGTCCTCATTTATACAAGGAGTGTGTGATGCCAGTAATGCTTTGCACCAAAGGAACTTTTTCACTATTCAAATCATTAGGAATTTAACCATTACATAGAATAACTTTGATACAGAACACAAACGTTTTGCTTATTTAATTATCTTAGGTGGATTACTGACACTGTAGAAATTAGAAATAAAACAAGGTTACCTAAAGGAAACTGGTCAAGAAGCCAATGCCAAAGCCAACTTTCATCGTGCACTTCAGAGGGACACTATTCAGAGTAGCAAGATGAACTTGGATTGTCTCATAGCTGCCTTCCAGAACAAAAAATAGTCCAGCAAACAACAAATTAGGCAAGATCTCATAATTTCATATAATTCCCTATCCAAGGAGTAATGAGTCTGAAGTTATTCTGTCCCACCACAGACCAGAAAGGTTATAATTTCTTTGCATTTTTTCTCAAAAAGGGCAAACCTGTGAAAAACTCAAGGTTCTTTGGCATTAAAGAAAGAAAATTACTGAAGAATATCCATAATAGAAAGAAAACCTAAGATGCTAGCAGACACAGTAAAATGTAGTAAGGCTCCTTCCAGAGCTTTAGAGAGGAAGGTGTGAGGTCTGTGTTAGACACTGTTAGGTTGTGCCACTGAGAATATGGTGGAAGAAAAAGCATTCAATTTGTCACTGAGATGAGATGCATATGGGCAAGAGGAAAGAAAGGTTGTGAAGAGCCTGTCCTTTGTGCAGGGACTGAAAGGCTGGAAAACTACCAGATAAATATATGGAAAATGTTTGAAATAGCATGATTTTTATTGCTGTAAAATGACTGATGTGAACTTATGCATTTGTGGGAGGCTTTTATTTGTGGTTATTTTAAAGATATATGAGAAAAATAACTGAATTCACAGCTTATGTTGGTTCTGGGCAAGCATTTTTTTAAAATTTTACTTAACAGGCTAAATTTTACTGATTTAGGGGCTGAGTTGGTATAATCTCTTTCATCTATAAGAACTGGCATTTAAACATTTCCAGGTGGAATATTATTGGAGAGCACTAGATGTACATGGCTGAACATGGGACCTTGTGAGGATTGTCCTACAGTGTCCATGAATGCATATGGTCCAGGATAAATCGCTCTGACTGTTCTTGCTGCACATAAAGTAATTAGTAGACGTCTTTTACTTAATGAACACTGCTAATGATTAAATAAATATTTGGTATCGATAAAAATGTTTCTCTGCACATCTATTTCTGAAATGGTTACTGAGAAAAGGGAACTGAAGATATACAAGCTCTCATTCTAAACAGAATTCTTCAGATTACATTCTATTTTATTTTTATTTTCAGGTGTGAATAGAAGTTTTTTTTCTTATTTGAAGTTCTTTTATGAGCTGTAGGTCTATACACACTTACTAGTAGGAATTTCTAAGCATAAAACAGATGGTATATAGTAAAATGCTAAAAGAAGGTACTTCAAAACTGTAACAAAAGTCAGGGTAATCATGTTTGGGTTGGGTAACATGACAGGTAGTTTAGTTCATTTTGTGAAACACAGAAACCTTACTTAAGATCTATCATGTGTTCCTAGTTGTGGCACAGATTTTGGCCAATTCAGAGAGTCATATTAGGAGAGGTGCCAGTATGGCTACAGCATCCAAAACTCATTCACACTGGGCTGCAGAAGGCAAGGCTGCACACAGGGCTTGACACAACACCCAAAACCTCTGCTGAAGTGCTGCAGTCTTTCCCCAAGTCTCACACAGGACTAAAAGTGCTAATGGAGAATGTAAATTAGTCTGCTCCAGTAGAGTCTAGAGCAACTCATGAGTATTGTGCCAGGAAAAGGTTCTTCCACTTTGGGCCCACTTCTGAGAGTTTTGCAATAAAAATGAGAATGACATGTGGCATTGTGAGAGTAGCAAAACAAATTGCTGAGTACAATGACACAAAAATTCAAGTTATTTTCTTCAGAAACAAAGGAATAAAAATGGGGCTTTACTTTTCTAAGTTTTGGGTTTAACTGTGTGAGGGCTTAGGCCATAGCTGATGTCACTTGTGGTAAATATAATGCTTCCAGTTTTTCATAATCTTCCTTCAAATGAAAGCAAACATTATGAGAAGATTGCACATATAGCAAGTTTTAGAACAGAAGTGCATGGAAGTAGGAAGTTAAAATGTAGTTAGGTAATAAATCTTAATTTGGTTGATTTCATTTAATAGCAAAACGCATATACTATTTCATTCCTGAAGGGTGATAGATATTTTTCTTTCAACTACATAAAGTATCCAGCTAATGTATGCATCATCATTAATTTCTTTCTCTTGCAATCAAGATAATTGTTGTCCTTCATGGATAAGATGCATTTTCTAGTATTTGGTCAACAGGAAAAGAACTGAAAAATTCTCACAGTTCTTTGTGAAATGACAAAATATTGGCAGTCAGGTTCAATTGCATCTTACAGGAGAAGAAAATCTATCAGAAGTGCAGTGCTCAAAATTGAAAAAATTTCCAAAAAATTGTGACAGCCTCTATTTTTATGAAAAGTAAATCTGAGAAAGTCAGATCCTTTTGTACAGCCTCATAAAAACACTCAGGATATAATGGCTGCTGAAGATATTAATACTTATTTCATGTCATAGAATCAAACACTGATAAAGTTAAAAAAAGGTACCAGGCTTCCTACCAGCATGTTACTGTTGACATCTATCCCTAATAAGCAAAGATGACATGGATAACTTGCTGCTTTGTTAGGAACAAATTTGCAACAAAAAGATAAATTTTTTATGTACTTTGCAACATTTGGTTTTTATACACAATTAGATTTTAAAAGTTAAAGCAGATGTTATATCTATGTTTAACATATAATTATTTCTAGATATCTGATAACATCAATAGAGGAAGGAAAGAAAGGAAGATAGAGACAGGTTTACAGGTATAAAGCATTTGGAAAAACTTTATACTGAAGAAAGAGAAATACTTCAAAGAAAAAATGTTTAGGGGTAGAAGACTTGGTGTATTCTAATTTCTGCCTGATAGCATCTACATGAATCTGGGCATCAATAAAAATTGGTTTTGTCTGGAGATTTAGATTCTATGGTTTTGAGGCAAGCTGGGATGTTAAAACAGGGATGTTAAATCTGATTTACCATTCATAATAGTTGTGCTGATCTTCTCTGTTTATTAAATACTTTCAGATTCACATCCCAGTGGTCCTTTATCAGTTTGTAATTGTTACTGTCATCATCAATATGATATGCCGAGTTAGGAAAAAAGTGCTTCAGGGATTTAGTGTAACTTGAAAAAAACAAAGCTCACTCTGAAGTTAAGCTGAAAAGATGCTGTGTGCTTTGGCTTTATGGTGTTTCTCAGTAGATGTATTGCATCAAGGCAGCTGGTTACAGTAGGTTAATAGTGCCCCTGGGGTGGCTGTCAGGAGATCTGAAGCACAAAGGTGACACCAGCTGAGGATTCAGGAGAGAAGGGTGGGAAAAACGACCTCTATTAAGCAGGACAGATAAACAGTTTGAAGGAGAGGAGATGCAACAAGTGATCTGGGATCAAATTCTAAAACCAAGATGTGGTATAGCAAGGTGTTGTGGAAAATAATTAATAGTACAGCAAAGACAGAAGATAGGAAATGTCCAAGGGAGGACAGCAGGATTTCTGAGTAGGCCCTGAGGCTATAAGTCATAGAGTAAGCAGATATACCAAGTTGTCTGAAGGTAAGGATAAAGTGTGGCATGACAAATTTGGCATTATTGAACATTAGATGCACTGCAAGAAGTATAAGCTGCAATAGGAAAGACTTATTGCCATCACAGACCTGATAAAGCAGTGGAGAATATAAACAGAAAAATATTCCAGAGTTTTCAAACCATATTGCTCATGAAGTATGTCTTAGAAGATGAGATTTGGTTGTTATAAAGAAAGGAGATGGTTTAATTGTTAACTTTTCTTTGACACAGAATGTGCACATTTAGTTCAGAGCATGAGAAAAGACTGGAAAATTTAGGATCATTATGTTCCAAACTGGTAAAAGAACATGGGATGCAGAAAAAGGCAGCACTGCACCACCTGCCTCAGAGCACTCTGTGCACTGTTGGGGATATCACAAGAGTACAGCATCAAATAGCAAGGACCTCCGTTGGGAAACTCTGTATTCCCCAGAAAACATATTAATGCATCTCTCTAAATCTCTGAGGAAGAGGATTACAGTCTAAACTTTCTGATAGGCTTGTCTGCTAATCTTGGTTGGGTTATTTTGGCTTTTTCTGAGTGAGAGCCTAAATTATGGAGGGAATAATAATGATAATAATATTCTACTTATGGTAAAAAGTACGGTTCTGATGCTTGATAATGTTCTAGTAAATTTTACTCTGTGATTATGTTGGAAAGGAAAACTTAGCATCAGCTATTACCATCAAGCTGTAATGAGAGGCAGCATGATTTTCTTATAATGTTAAAAGCAATGATTGCAATATCTCAAATATAAGAGTAATGATAATGACTGTTTATTATCTTTATGCTTACACTTAAAAAAAAAAAACAAAACACAAAAGGTTTTTACTGAGTCCATTAATTTTGCAGGATGCAGTATTGATCTGATGTTCTCTCTGTCTGGTTAGATCCCTGAGGCAGTATAAAGCATTCATTGCCTGTGCAGCTCTATTGATGCACAAGGATTAGATACATCATCCCACAGGTCTGGAGGATTTCTGCTGGAGTACAACATCCCTGTCCTACTGTGTCCTAGTCTCACATGTGATATGATGGGGAAAATTATTTTGCAAATGAAATTTCAGGAAAGACAGTGTCTGGATGTTCTTCAAAGTCTCAGATCTTGGCTCAAAGCAGGGGCAGAGTTGCAATTAAATAGTATAATGTTGGTAATGGGAGTTAGCTCAGAGAGGATTAACATTTAGATGATGTTTTGTATATTTGTCATCCTCACTCATTTATAATTTACCTGACTTGAAATCAGAGAGAATTTTGTCCATATCTGACAGACAAGGGTGCACTCACTGGATTAAATATTCATAAAGTGAAATAGCCACTTCTAAGTGGTAAGCTGATGAGTGCTCACATTTATATGGTGATGCTTGATTAATTTTTATTGATCATTATTTGCCTACTTTGAACAGATCACAATCAATAATGAAAATAGCAACTTGTGGTCAACTCCTCTGACTGATTATATAACTATTGTTTGTTTTATCTTGTCACAACAGGCTTTTTCTCCAGATCAAAATAAACTCTATCAGCTGCCAAAGGGCATTACCCTGAAGCATACTTATTTTATATAAAATTCCAAATTTCAGGCCACTAGAAGAAATTTTTTTGTTGTTGAAACAAATTTTTGATTATTCTGTCTTTTAAATAAACCTTTATTTTCAATAGGATGATTTGCCATCAGTAGCAAAACTATAAGACCTCAAAGAGACAATGGCAGTATATGCCTTATTGCACTGTAGTTTTTCTTGAATGGAAAATTTATTGGTTTTCATAAATCTTTTGACTCATTTGAAACCAATTTTTTAAAGTAGAACTGATAAGCTAGATGCTTAAACTGCAAGTGTTTTTTCACAGTCATTTCCTTCTAAAGCAATTATTTCCTGATTCACTATCCCTAAAAAATTAATGATAGGAGAAAGAGAAATGGGATTAAACATAAAGATTTAGTTCTAATAATTTATACTTTTCAAGTTATTGTTGGATTACAATGTCCTTTACTATAATTTCTAAATTATTTAAAGTAAGATAAGCAACCTTAATTCTTCTTCTTACTAAATTATTTAGGCATAAACATTTCCTGTTGAATGCTTTTGTGGTCAAATAATGTATCTCAAGCTAAGAGAATAAAATTAATTTTAATGCAATTATGCAATGGCAATATCTAGGAGCAGTACCTGATATGTCTTCCATTAGGTATTCACTCATGAAAATTGTGAAACTCAAGTGAGATTCATTCCTTATTTTCATTAATGAAACTCCAAAACTCTCAAGAAATTCTTGTTACTTTTTTCACAGGACACTAAAGTCAAAAGCAGCAAGTTTTCTTACAATGCATGTTTACTTAACAGCTGAATTACCTTGTCTTATTTCAAGACCTATCAGATCCTTTTCATTCATTATTATGAGTTTATTATTTTTATAGGTATAAGAGAAATAAATAATGGAGTGAGTGAACATCTTGGAGGGCTTCAAGACACACCACATTCTTACTTTTAAAGAGGAATTTATGCCAAACACAGTGTAGAGTTAATTGCATAATTCTGTATTTCGTAGCACTTCAGTTGTAAAGGGAAGATAGTCCACACCCAGCTGACCAGGAATCTAAATCAACATGATGGTTCTCATTGATTTGACAGGACTTTGTCTGAGGTCAGAAAACTTCAGAAGTATGGAGGTCAGTAAGATCTATGTCTGATGTAGTTTTTAGTTTAAATAAAACACCAAGCTTGTTTTTGCAGCACTGCCTGCAAAAACTCCCACTATTCCAAATTTATGTAAAATATTTTATTACAGTAGGCTGTTGACACACAAGACAGTCTATCTGTTTTAGGTATCTTTAAAAAGAATATACCATGGAAACAAAGAGTTTGAATGGAAATCAACTCCCAGATGTACTATTTCTTACTGAAAATCCTCAGATATTTTACCTAGAAAGTTAATGTCCATTAGCATGTCAAAAAAGCAAACTACTCCCCAACAGAAAAAAAACAAGTACATTTACTACGTAGTGCAATATTAAATAAAATTTATAATCCTTAGTCTTTTAGTGCAAGTGAGAAGAAAATTGCTCTGAAGTAACCCATTACAAATTTAAAAAAAAAAAACAGGACGAGGATGAACACCCTGCTTTATGTGGTCCTCACTACTTAGAGTAAGAAATTTTCTTACCCTCTGCTCCTGTGACAGCAAAATTCTCTACAGAGTTAAAGAATAGTCTTATGCTTAGAGATGTAGTCCACTGGAAAGAGTGCTGCAAGCTAGTGGACTGAAGACTCCAAACCATTCTCTTTCTTAAGCTCATAATGACTTTTGCAAAGAAACAGCCTCAGGTTTACCTTGCTCTCTGCTACCAGCTCTCATACATGCCAATATGCTGAGCTGTCAGGCAGAGAACATTTACTCGGATCCTTACTTCAGCCTTCTCATGAGGGCCAGAAACAAGAGAAGCAGAGCTTGATGCATTTAGAAACACAAAATTTCCTATACAAAGATGCAGTCTTATTTGTTATAGCAGAGGAGATGTAAACAGGAGAGTAAAGATGCACTACTGGTGTAAATCAGAACTGATCTGCATACCTTATTTTATTTCAGACTGACTTAAAAGCTGTATTGCTAGCTGCCTGATGCATCTCTTATACTAGGAACCATCATATCCCTCAACTGGCTCCTGGGCTTGCCTTTGTAATGTTGTCATTCTGTCACACTTAGTGATTCTAGGATGGCTGGGGAGAAGCCAGACCTAAAACCCTGGCAGAGATTGTAAACAGTAGAGTAAAAATAGCTCCTTTAAAAAAAAATAAATGAAAATAAAAAGTTTTGTTTTTCCCACAAGCTGTTACAAGAAAAATATAGCTGGAGAGAAAACGCTAGTAATTCAGTTGATGAGAAAGGAGAGAAAATATCTTTTTCTAGTATATCAACAAATATGCAGGGCCTGAAGAGTGCTATGTTTGTCAGCATTAGATGTCCTGTGTCTCCCATAAAGATCCTTAGGGGAAAAAAAGATTCTGCAAAGCTTGACCTTTTGCTTTCATCATTTTTCTTTCTAAAAAAAACTAAACTGAAAGGTTTTGCCTTATTGTTGCTCATTGGCATTAAGTACCTCTGAAAGGTTAGAGCCTTGGCTAAGGTGGTCTCTCTAGGTTTCTTTCACAGCCCCTAGTGATAAATCAGGAAAGAAATAGGATTCCGTGCATCTGTTTCACTCTGAAGAGAAGTCATTTCCTGGTTGCCTGAATGACAAGAAAACCAGCTTCAAACTCTTCTTCCAGGTCAATGAAGGAATTTTGTTTTCAGTGAAACTGGAAATGTTTAACATACTTTTTCAAGTCATAGTAATTTGGTCAAATGGTACTTCAATGGGTAAATGGTGATATGAAACATCTCATCAAGCAATATGTCTTCTCAGGGGTGAAGACTGTCCAATTACTGTATAACAAAGGCACTGGCATTTTCTTCATTAGTAATTTCCTTCAAGGATGAATTTGAGTATGCCATCTTGAGTTCAGTATTCACTGTTGTGAATACTGTTCTCACTCTTTAGATATATATCAAGTTAGAAACTAAAAGAGTTTGTTTTCATGCTTTGGACATGATGACTTTCTAATCATCTGTATTCTGCTTTATGCTGCCTTTCATTCTGTATCATACCAGTCTGGGCTGCAATACTAGCCAGAAATAGAAGGCACATGATTATTAAATAAAAGAAGAGTAATGTATTTTCTTTCTTTTCTTCTTACCCATGCAGTAAAAAAGTAAGCACATCTGCAATTCAGAGTTTTACAGCTAGAGTGCTGCTAAGCATTATGGATAACCTTTGTATAAAATTTAATTTCTCTCATGCCAAAGATCCAGACGCTTCCTCTGAGCCCTAAGGTAGAATCTGTAGGAGCAGTAGGATAGTACAAGCACTTTCAAGCCTGCACATTCAATATGTAATAGAATATGCATAAGTCCCTTAGATTCAAATGTTGAAAGAATAAGTAAGCTCAACTTGTCCAACTCTTCAGCTACCAGCTACCACCTCTAGGCATAGCAAGTGGAAAGGAAGTGGAGGAAAGTTGGTTATCTGATTATTCAGGTGAGGAAAATAAGGCATGTGGTTGTCCTGGTCTATACGTCAGCTGTGCTGTGCCCAAAACACTGAAAGAATACCTGAGTCTTTCATCACAGAGAAATTAATGAAGGTTATATGTTAAAGAGGGAAGGGGGATGGGGTATCCAACCAGAGTAAACAACACCTAGTAAAGCAAACCAGACTTAACCTAAACCCTGGTCAGAGCAACTTTACAAAGAATGAGGCAAGAAGCATAAATGACAGGGCTCAACACTTGCTAATGCAATTTGGGCAGGGTGAAATGACTACCAGGGAAGCCTTTTCTAGCCAACACCAATTTCAGCAAGGTGCTGAAATTTCTGCTACCTTTCTACTACTTGTCCCATTACATGACTGAAAAGCAGGAACATGAAGCAGATGTGCAACGTCAAAATACTGTTGGTGATGGCTTGCTAAAGTTACCCTGTTAAAAAGTATTCTGTGGAAGTGCATGAATGGTAATGCATTTCCAAACTGGAATATATTCAGTGTGAAGAGCTCACAGTCCACTGAGACTAATCACTGACTAATTCTCTTGTGCTTGGGGAAACTCACCAAAATTGGCAAAGGTATATACAGTACTGGAGTTACCTGGCCATAGGCCTGGGCCTTCCGGAGGAACAGATGCCCTGAAACAATCACACCAGGCTAGTCATCAAACCATAACTATTATTAAGCTGAAAAAACGGAAATCTCATCCTCAATTACTTTATATGCAATTTATAAAGCTGTTAGGTGTTCTGACTGAATCATTATAAGATCTACTGTGACATACAGAATCGTAAAACTCTGAGATACTACCACAGTTATGAATATCTACTATATTAAATGTTTATGTAACTTTGTCAAAGAACATTAATTTTGGAACAAATAGGAAGCAGTACTAAAAGAGAAAGCTGATTCATAGGACTTTTAAAAATATTCTGTTCTTCCACTGCCACATAGAATCCATAACAGAATTCAGCCATAGTGGCTTTTCAGGGAAAGGCTGTGTGGAATAGTCTTGGGCTAGTCCACATTACAAAATCTTTATTCTCACTGATTTTGAAAACAGCACTGCTCAATAATCTGAAGATTAAACTTAATTTTGCTGTAATTTTGAGTGCAGTACTCAAAAACACATATGTGTGATGATGATGATATAGGAAAAGAAAGAATTCATATATGTGATAAGTTTTCCAGACTACAAATCTCTCTATAAGGAAACTAGAAAGTTGCATTTTAGAGTTCATGATATGGTCGACAATCAAAGATTAAAAAGCTCAAATGCTCAAACCAGAAGTATACAACAAATGGATTTTTATTGATTGTTTTGGAGAAATTGATTAATTAAAAAAAAAAACTATTACAAACTGGTGCAGTACCATAAAATTAGTTTGAGCAGGCGGAGCTGCCGTTTTTAGCCCACACAGCTCCTGCAGCGCTGGAGCCCGTTCTCATTGCAAGCAGTACACTTGAGGGCTTTGAAGGAGTCCGTAAAGCAGTTCCGGAACACGGACATCTTGCTCCCATGGCACGCTGAGCACGGCAGGAAACCAAAGCCCCCGCAAGAGAGGCACTCCTGAGGATGCTGGACTCTCTGCTCAAAGAATGAAAGAAAGACAAAAATGTTACCTCATCAACCACCACAAGGTCTAGGACAACGAGGACTCCAGGACAGCTAAAAATACATATCCTGCTTCCCATTTTGGGCAAGACCCACCACCCCAGCCCATGGCAAACCACCATGGAAGAGGAATAAGTCTGCTTTTTTCTTTGGTCAGATCCACATGCCACATCAAAGAGGCTCACTGCAGGTTCACTGGTCACTTTGTACCTCCATAGCCTGCATTTATACTTGCCAAAATAGCAAGCTAAAGGATAGCATCACTTGGATATTGTTTAGGTCTAGATTAAATCTAGGAGGTTTTGCAATGAATCCAAACTCCAGGCATTTTATGCTGATGCTATGTTTTCTATGTTCTATGTTAAGATATTATGACTTTCAGCGTTTACATCCTCGTGCTGAACATATTATACCTATTACAGTTCAAGCTGATGATAACAAAAAGCAATTTATAGCTTCTGACAAGTAGCACTCAAGGAAATAAGTGGTGTATTCAAATGTATGGGTGTAGAATGCTGAAGCTTTAAGTGTGAAGAAGACAGATCATCAATGCCCAACTGTTATACCCAGAGAAAATTGCTTCAAGAGAGGCTTGAGGCCTCTCAATTGTCCCAATTCCCAAGTAAAACAATAAATTTATTCTATTTTTTATTGGATTAAAGACAATGGAGCATAGAAGAAGAGATTTCAAAGACAATTTTAAGTTTCACTTGCTGAAAATGTGGCTAATTTATTTAATGATTTCCTTAAAGTTCAAATCAGAGAAAGGAAAGGTATGCCACTTTGGATACTTACCACCGCATGTTTTAGCTTTGCACTGCTGAGTCAGGACTTTGCAGGTTTATTCACAAAGAAAAGAACAAAAATCCATACAATTCCTGCTACTGTTAGTTTGAGGAGTTATGTACCACTAAAAATTAGTGACAAATTATTACCAGAGTAAAATACCTACAGAAAATGTAGTACCTGGAGCACCATCAAGAAAAACTGAAAATATTTCTACAAACCCATATAATAAAAGCATTCATCTATTGAAAACTCAGATGAACATGCAAACAAGACATTTTTTTCTTTTTGTTCTGTAGCTCATACACTTGCTGTTCTCCTTCCCAAGGCAAACAGCTCCTCTTATTATCAGCTCATCCCAGGACAAGGATTATATTATATTATTATGCAATGCATATATTATGTAAAATATTTATTTTTTAAAAAGTTATTATGTATTTTATGTAAAATTAATGTTCTTTCTTCTCAGGTGTGCTCCCAACTTTCACAATTTTTGATTATTGTTTATTTCATTGAACATTATTGCAAATAATCTCAAAATTTTAAGAGAATATTTTTAATCTTTGCATTCATTATTGTTGTTAGGCTTGTAAATATACAGATACCTTTAGACGTAGTTAAGAGAACTAACAAAAGTTTCAAAAACAAAGCAAAATTGCTTTAGCTCAGTTTCTTGAACAATAGTTCTTCCTTGAACAGATGGCAGTTTGTGGAACCACTTTCTGCATCTCTAGCAATGAAGAAAACAGACTGCCCCTTGCAATTGTACTAAACCCATTTTTGAGGAAAAAAACAAATGAGGCAAAGAAAAAAACCAAACCCACCAAACACACCAAAAAAACACCAAAAGGCAAATTAGCAGTGGTTGCATTCAGTGAGCAGTTATAAGTTTCCTGTAGTCTGACATTGTTTGTCTTATATATGTACTTTTTGCCCCAAGATTAGGAAACACATTAGGCTAGGCAATAACAATTTAGGGCCTCCACCCCAAAAGAGGGTGTAAAAAAGAGTAAAACAAAAAAAAAGCATTTGGGATCATCAGTTTATAGCAGAAGAAAAGGAAATGATAAAAAAGAAAATCTACTTGATTGCAAGTAGTAAATGTATATTGCCTATATTTATTTGCAGAAATAAAATTACCTCAATTTTGTTTAAGAGATCCTGCAGTTCCCCAGATTCATTCATCAGTAAAATTTTCTCAGCACCCTATTAGGAAAAAGAAGATGAAAAATGTCAGCCATGTTACCATGAAAAAAAAAGCAGAGATTATTAGAAGATTTGGTCTTGAAATTTTAAACAGGCTGAGGACAAATTTGGCTCACATTAATTATATTGCAATTAGGTCAACCTTAGTAAAGCTAGAAGAAGAGGAGAATCTAATCACAGGTCTGATAGTAATGCCTAAAGTTCATTAGCAGGTAATGTATCACATTGCCTTTTCTGTAAAAGTTGACACAGCTTGGAAATTCTGATTGTGTTCCCTTTATCTTAGAGGGTGTGTTTCCTGAAAGAATAAGAAATCTTTCTAGTTATCATGTCCAAAAATTACAATTTTATAAATATACAACACATCAGAAAATGCAGCAAAATGAGAAGAGGACATGTATTTCAAACATTCTGGCAGCTGAGCACTGAATTAAGACATAATGTGCCTATGTATAACACAAGGAGAAAAAGATTAGTGCAAATACTTTAACAACAATAAAGTCAGACACAACAGCAAGTAATAACTTAGTCTGACTACATTAGGCCTCTTAGGGTTTCTGTGTCCTGAACCAAAGCTCTACTGAAGTGCTGGGGATTTTTTTTCCTCCTGAAAGTAAATGCTAAGAGACCTGCAGACAAAATTAAAGTGTCAGGGAGCATATGGAATTTTTGTGCCCTTCTCTTCTAATTAGAGCACCACATTTGAATGTCTATACTTCACTTAGGAAACTAATTTCTTTGAGTACTTAATACTGTGAAATGCTTGCAGACACTTTTAACCAGAAATGATCAAAAGGTGAGGAAACTGAGGCACAAATACATAGGGCTTACTTGCTGCCAAGGGCAATTGGCAACATCTTCACCATATGGTGAGTTCATGCTGCTGTGCTGTCCCAGTTTGCTGGTCCCTGCATACCCAGATTGTTAAATTCTGTCTTTGATTTTGCTTCCAGCATTATCTAGAAGGTGTGGTGGGACCCTGGCAGAGGGCTGAGGAGCAATGGGATGCTGGCACACATCTCAGATGTGCCATTAGTTTGAACTATCAAGCTGGGTTAGCCCCAGCTCCTCACCAGCACATCTCCTGGTTTCTGGATGGTACAGGAAGAGGTGCTGGTGAGCACAGGGAATACATGTGTGCCTCTAATATACCCCTAAGTGTCCAACCATACATAGAACCTTGCTGGAGACTACTGAGGCTACAAGTGTGTAGCCCAAAAGCCAACTAAAGGCAACCAAAGCTTTAAAAGTTCTTTTTATGACACACTACTGAGGTTATTTTCCCTGTAGAAAGTCTTCTTGCTCTAGGTTTGTACAAAACAGCAGCACTTCTGACTCTGTGTTTGATGATTTTTATTTTAGATAAAAAGAAAAATGTTAATATTTTAGCAGATGTGGAAAGCCACTTTTCCAGTGGACATTACTCTTACAGTGTTATACTTTCAAAAAGATATTTGAAAGCAGAAGTATCATGCAAGGTAATTAGTTGTGGTTAATTAATCACAGAAGATGATAGGGGATGGATGAGCTAGCCTTATTGTGCTGACTCTTCTAGTGAAATCCATTACAGAGTGCAGCACAGAGTGCAGCAGCTCCAGCACACTCATTAGGCTGCCTGTGTCCCCAGTAGAGCAGCTTTTAGCAGTCTGCTGGCCCTCTCACACCTGTCCTCTCCTTCTCTGCTTTCACACAGAGAAGCAGGCAACGGGAGTGATTGGCACAACAGTGAGGACTGGCCAAGGCAGCCCATGGAATATTAGCTCAGGGTCTGAACACTGCAGCAGCTTAAGACAAAGCTTGTGCTGCTCATCTGAAGTATAGACATTAAGGATTTGCAACTTTATTGATAATGGGATTGCAGCACTCCAAATTCCTTAAGAGAGGCAAGCCTCAAAAGCTCTCTTCTCTGTTGCCACAGGGAAAAGCTTCTGTGACTTCTGCCCCGTGTTACTGTGATGATGTATGATAATGCAAATTGGCTTTTACAGCGCAGTAATTAAAAGTTTGACAGGTTTCCCATTATAGATTTATATTTTAAAGGATTTATATTTTGGATGACATTCAGTCAGTAGCTGTATTCCTCTCAAAGTAGAAATCTATGTTTTTTAAATTAAAACCCAAACATCAGAATGGCTATAAATGTTTTTAAGTGTTCTACTCTGTCTTCTTTGATTAATGGCTGCCCCAAGTAAAACATAAATAAAAGTCCATAGAAATTAACCTTCCTTCAGGATCTTTGAGTCTTCACACAGTGTCCATAATTAATAGAGTAATTAAAGCAGCTGTTAAGTAAGGCCAATAGCTGCTCTCTGACCCAAAAGTGATGCCCTTCTTTTTCTTCCTAGGTTGTGCTCAGTCCACAATTACTCAGAAAAATATATGAAGTCTTAAATAGTCTGCCCCTCCAGAGAGTAACATAAGTATGAGGGACAATGGGAAAATCTTCAGTGAGAAGTGAGTTTTCAGGTTTTTCCCCCATTTTTTAAAATTTCAAAGCAGAAGCCTGTGAATCCTTTGTCTACTAAATTTTCTGAATCTCTACCATGCTGGAGGAGTCCAGGGGTTGTAGTCAGATACTCCATTGGCAAGGAAATGCCACAGACTTGGCTAAATCACTCAACATTTTTTCCAGACCCTTTTAATTAATAAAATTATTTTCCCAATTATCCCTTGAGAATATCCAGAAATTAACATCATATTTCAAATATTAAATTCCCATATATAATTCCTATTAACCATAGAACTAGGACAAGGTCCACTAAGTTTTCCACTGCCCCAATTCTGTCTTGGCTATAAACCTGTCTGTTGCTGCCTATCTTGGATATAAACCACTACCATCTCCACAATATAATTCTTCATCAAGGAATGAGCACAGATATATGGCTCTGCATTTGGCTTTACTAGAACACCTGCAGGTTTTGGGAAGCAGCCTCTCTTTGTCATCATTCCTTATATACTGAGAAAAATCATCCAGGCCCTGCAACATCCCTCTTGTGGACACATTTGCAGTGCAGATAAATTGCATGCCCTGTTTCCTATTTTGCTAAGCACATAAGCGAGGTATCTTGTTAAGGCAGCACAAATGCACTCACACACTTCACCATCTCCAGTGTGACATAACAAGGAGCTGGGCTGTGTGTGCCCTGCCTTTACCCACAGCTCACACTCCCTGCAGCCTGCAGCATCACCCCTCCCACAGCCAGGGCCCCTTGGCAGCACATACACAGAGGGCACAAATAACTGCCTGGAAATCTGCCCATAAACTGAGAAAATTGACACTGCAGGGTAGTACCAGCACCAGAAATTCTGGATTTTCTATGCAAAAAATGGGAAAGGTTGATGTGTAAAAAGCAATTGAACCCTGCGTTTCCTGGCATGTTAAACTGCAAAATGGAGGAAACAAGTGGGAAAAGGCTAGGTGACCAAATGCAATAATGAAATAATGGCTTTACTGTCACAGAGCCATTTTCTATCCTCCTCATACCCTCCTATCAAGTGAATACCAGAAGAATGTATTTAACAAAACACAGAGAACAGCTAAATATATATGGCCACTGGAAATCAGCTAAAAGAAAACTGTTAATTCCTGTTTCACAAAAAAATATTTCACACATGTATTTTCTAAAAGTCTGTTGCAAAAAAACAGCTTCATTATTCTTTGGAAAGGATCATAACTGATATGTCAAATAAAATAATTTGGCTATAAATCTCATGCTGTTTTGGATTCATTATAGCTGGGAAAAGTAAACAGGAGATATTTTCTTCAGAAAAACAGTCTTAAATTCACATATCTGAAAAAATTCAAAGAGGTTTGTATGGCAAGTGAATGCTGGAATTCAATCATATATTTCAAGTAGAAAAGGAAAATACAGGTATTTAAAAATATTATTCTGCGAGTTAACATATTTACAAAGAATGACTTATTTGCCTGTTTTATTTGCATCCCTTTTCCAGGAGAGTCAGTCTTTGCATAACATAAACCTTTAATAATTCTGAATTAATTTTAAAAAGTAAATTAATGCTCCATTACTTTTTTTCTGTGTGGCTGTTTTTTGGATGCAATTTTTTATTCTGCATTGGTATCCCAGCAGATGGCATAATTCCATTTCAGATGGAGACAGCCTCAGGTGAAAAGAAGGCATTAGATCACCCAGTAAAAAGCATGCAGCAGAAAGAAACAGCAATTTTCTGACAGACTGGTATTTAGACAGTGTGTGTCAAGAAATACAATGGTTCAGACCTGAAAAAAGTGAGAAGATTAAAAGCCCTGCTGTACTGCAGCATGCAGTACCTTCCTTGATAGGGGCTAAATATGATTTTTTTTTTTATTTCTTCTGCCCAAGTCACGGATCTGTTTCATTGTCCCTGTGCAGGCAATGATAAATTCCACAGCACTGTGAATATTTATCCCCACAGCCTGCAGTGCTCAAACAACTTTCTTCATGCTTCTGAATAGCTTGGTACAATATACTCTATCAGATGCACATATGCTGGGTTTTGGTGCTTTTGTTACTTTTATCTCATTAAGAATAATTTTTCACCTTTCAAAACTGTTCATATTTTATTACAGGGTTGGGTTTTTTTCTTCTTATGACTCACTGAAAGCTGCATAGCTCAATATAGATTCTCCTTTGTACTACTACATGTAATCTCCTTCAGAGAGGGATTTTTCAGGAAATAAATACTCAAAATGAAAAAAAGAAAAAAAAAAGGGGAAAAAAAGGAGGAAAATATCACATGCTTTATTTACTGACACACCAGCCTTTGGGATTTCCGTGTTTCATTTGCATATCAGAAGTTAATTATTATAAAAAGCATTATAGAAATATCTACTGTTACCAATGAGACCAAATCCTTAATTAGTTCTCAATAGCATTTTAATGAAACAAAGCCTAGCACAGGTTCCAGCTAACATACTGCCTTTGGGGTCACGATGCACTGTCTCCTGAAGGAGAATTGACAGAGCTGGAAGTGGGGGGAATACTTCATTGCCAGACCTTCTCACATGCACCCCTCCTCATTTCTCTAAATAAATTAGTTTCAGATTCTCTTGTGAAGACATATTAAGACAGAGAAATAAATTTCATAAAATAGTGGGGCTTGCCACATTTACCAAACAGAACAAGTGCACACAGGTCCCTTGCCAGGGCAAGTGAGAGGCTCATCCTGGGCTCTCCTTCCCCAGCATCCTGCCAGCCACAAAGCACTGCCCAAGTTAGCCCTGCTCACACTGAACTTGGCTTTCTCATCACACTAAAGCACAATTCACCTCAGCTGAAGCACACCAGAGTGGTGTTGCAGCAAGCAGCAGTGCCTCCCAAGATGATAATGGAGAGTGTGGAAGGCACAAAGCTCGTGCAGGAGGGGTGATGCACACGCTGCCATCAGCTCTCTGTGAGCAGAGGAGCTGGCTCATGCACAGTTCCCTGCCTGCAAAGCTGCTTTTCCACAAAAAATGTCACTCTTACATGGAATAGCTTTAATTCTCTCATTAAACTAAAGTTTGTTCCAGCTAACTACAGTTTGCGTCATCAAGTTAAGAAAAAAAATTTAAAAAGATAAAGGAAAAGAAGCAGGAAAACCCACCCCATATCTGGGGGTTTTCCTGGTCTTTAGCATCCCAATGCTTTTATTTTTCTTGTGCTAAACAATGTAAGTGTAGTTGCCTTGCTGCAATAAATGTCTCTAGATCAGAGCACTAAATTATTTCATTTTTCTCTACCTGTAGGAGGTAGATTTGTCTCTTCCATAGAAAGCTATCTTCCTAATTCACTTGCCTTCTTTTTTATACCTCTCCAAAGAATCTTGTACAGTACTTAGAGAGTTTTAATAAGATTTTATTAGTTTTTATGCTGTTACTCCTCTTTTAGAAAACAAGTTTCTCACAATCTTTAAAAACAAACAAACAAACAAAACCCCAACTGACAGTGACTGAATGGGCCATCCATCCTAACAAAATTATTATATCCAGACATTTCCTACTCTAAGCAAGTAATTTATTTAATCCATTTCAGTATCTTATCTGAATTCTTTTGACAAATTGTTCATAGGTGGACTGAGATTTTCCTGGAGTCAGTAATAACTCACTACTTACATAATATAATAATTAGATGAGCGAATCTTCATCTGAATCCTGTTGAATTTTAAACTACTCTTGAATGTAGCACTTCTACTCCTGGCTGGCTGGAGAACTCTCCAAATCAGAGTTTTGATAAAAGCATATTCTATAATGAAGTAAAAATCACTGTTCGCTATTATTCTGCATACAGGTGGTTTTACAGCTGCTCTAGTGGTCTGGCAAGGCCTAGGACAGCAAATGCATTTGTTACNTGAAGTAAAAATCACTGTTCGCTATTATTCTGCATACAGGTGGTTTTACAGCTGCTCTAGTGGTCTGGCAAGGCCTAGGACAGCAAATGCATTTGTTACAATGCTCAGCAAATCCTAACTCATGCAGAACACATGGAAAGCCTGGAAGGAATGGGGGAAAACAGAAAGTGTTCATATAGGCCAAATATTTATTATCCCTGATTGTTGGTTACACTGTATTTTGTTACTTAAACGTTTTGTGAAAATGAAAGCTTTAAGTGATGCAAACACAGTAACCTCACTGTGTTTAAATATAGTTTGCCTTCACAAATCACAGTCTCACAGTGGGTTCTAATTGCTAGCTTTTCACCACTCAAGATAAATACCTTCTCTGAGATTTCAAACTGTTTTCTTTGCTCCACTTTCCAGAATATTTTTTTTATGTCTATGAGAAATACATTTCAAAAGTACAGGTTCAATGAAAAGGTGACTTTGAATGATAGGAGGCTTCCATATCTAGAATACTGTGAAAAAATTGGGATTTTAGTTTTCCATTTGGAGTTTATGTCTTACAATAGGGCGGAGTAGGGTTCTTCTCTCTCTTTTACAGCTAGGCTTTTAAAAAAGTAAGTATTAATCAATTTTGTATCAAAAATAAGTTCAGTTGATTACAAATCCTGATACAGACTACATCATCTAAAATTCAATGTATATTTGATATCTGACACCACAAAGTATTAGTCTCTTATTCAACACAGATTTACTAAATGACAGGTTTATGCTATGTGTGTTCATCTTTCTGCGTCAATCATACATACAGATTCCCATAAGGAAAAAAAAAATCATTTTCCACAGATTTTCATGGTTTCAACTACAAAATAAGATATTTTTAAAGTAAAAGATGATATCTTAGATGTATTATTGCCTCTTACTCTTCTCCTGGTAGTTTCTCCTTTGTTATATTTTGCATCTCCAGATCAAACTTATCAGTGAGAATCTGTGCAGTGCATACTACAGAAGGATTTCTGTCTTAGCTTGTTACCATCACTGCAGCATTGCAGTGAATTTTCTAAAAATCCTGCTTTATATTCATCGAGATTTTCATATGCTCTTCCCAACTGTAGAATAAAACATGGGTTCATGCTTTACTCACCCCAAGATAATGGCCATCAATAAATACAACAGGGAGTGAGGGAACTTCGCAGACACTTCTGCATCTTTCATCTAGTTCTTTTCCATAATCACTGTTCAGAGCAATGTTTTTTTCTTCGAACTTAACTCTGTGATTTTGAAATATCTTTCTGACCAGTTCACACCTTTCAAAAGTGGTTCTCACCACACGAAGACTGGTAGTATAAATTACTATGCGGCCAAACTCTGGGACTGTTGAGACCTGGAAAAAAAATAGTTCCCATTACATTTAAGCAAAGGGTTAATATCTTCCAAGTATTGAGCAATTTTATTTAAAATATTATTTAAGAAAAAAAAACAAACAGCATCTTAAAAACACAATCCAATATTCAACATTTTTCAAATGTGAAGATGAAACAGGAGGAAGGAAGTTCGTGAAAACAGCACTTTAAGGCAATTTAAGTTGCTTAAGTAAGTTGCAACTTGACTTTTTTCGAAAGTCTTAAAGATGGTGAGTCAACATATATTTTTAAGAAACTGATATATTTTAGATCCTGGTGGACTTCCAAATGTGAATAAATTGACACTGTTCCCCTGATGTCTGCTTCTGTTAATATAGTCACTTGTGTTTGCACAGAGTCTGATTGTACCCAGACTAAGACTAAACTTGTGAGCTTAGATGTTGTTGACAATCTGCTTCAAGACAAGACCCTAAGCTTAGCCTTAGCATGTCCATGACCAAACATTAACTTTGAATACTTTAAGTCTCAATGCTCAACTAGATTATGACTGCAGAAGGTATAGATGTATCTATAGATGTATAGATGTATTTTTAATGTAGTTCCACAACAAATTACTCTAACATCCAAACAACAATAAATAAGTATATTTTTTGTGTATTCAATGTCCAACCAAAAACCTACTGCAGCTAGCTGGGAAAAATTTTCTACTACAATTTAGATTTTACCTTTTACTCCACTTTTCCAGAAGTAAAATTTATGCCATTTCTTTCCTTTCTAGGATGACAAAAATTAGATACTAAAAATATTACAGGGATTAATTAGCCCAAGAGACTGTGATAGATTTTCAAGAAGCCTGAGAATCACTCTACTAAACAAATACATTATGTTCAAATATATAACTGAAATCCCAGCTTTTAAAAAGGATGATAATGAATTTCCAAGCTTTCCAAAGTATCCATTGTATTCAGCAAATTATATTTAATAATTTCATCAGTATTCCATGTGTCAAAACACAGGTTAGAAAATATAAAGCAAGGATACCTCTACTACACTGTAGCACTGTATGGAGAATGAACCTTGATGGGTGAATAAATAATTTTTACCTATCTCATGAATTAACTATAAAAACATAGCTGTTACATTGGGCAGATACCATTGCAGATTTTGCGATACAATCAGTCATGATTTATCTTACTATCTAAAAAACAAAAAAAATCTTTGAAAAACTATATTCTTCTTAGAGAGGTGTTTACAAGATTCTTCATATAGTAAAGAGTTCTCAGGAAAAATATTTGCATTTCACAGATCATTTATAGAACGCTGGAAGGGTAATTGCCAACATATGTAGCCATGGCTTTCATCTCCCAATCAGGAAAGGAACCATGTTGTGATAGATCAATATTTTTTCTCTTAGAATGGATATCAGAAATTCAATTTTAAGCAAGAAGTTTTATAAAAATGGACTATTTTTCTGCAGCCTGTTTTCTGGGGTGAAAATCTGTTATACTGCTACTGCAGCATTGACTCTCCTGCAGCATATTGTTCACACATTCCAAGTGAGAGAATTAGCTCATTCTCTCCATAAAAGTACTCTACATAAATACTGAAAATATTTTAGTAACCACACATGGCTTGCTTGAAGGAAGAGGAGTTTGTTGTTTTCCTAAGTAACCAAAAGAAGTTCTTAAAATATTTCTTAAATAGAAAATTTCACATATTCCTCATTTCTTCCTCTTTGGAGTGTCAGTACATTTTAAAGTGTGAAACTATTCAACAGGATGGGAGCTCTTGTTCCTCCATAGCTCTAATCTCTAATGCTGCTTGTTCCCAGACACCAGAGGCTGGCAGCATAGGTACAGACAGTCATTATCTAGTGAAGCATCAGGACTGTGGGTGTCCCTACAGCATATAAATAAGCAGCTGAAGAGGTGGAAAAATGGAAAGTTGTAAAGTGATCCGGAAAGATATCAAGTGGAAGAGGTGTACAAAGAGCCACTTTTATGTTTATTCCTTTCTTTTTTCCTAATGTGGAAGTGAATACCATTGTTTTCCCTGAAAAGTATCAGGGACATTGATTAAACTATTCTTCAGGGAAATTTTGATAAAAACCTAGTTTTCTGTGTTACAAATGTACACAACTTGTTTTTGTAAGGACTTTTACCATAGCAAGAAATCCTTCTTGCAACCTGTCAGAAAACCACATTGGTAATGAACAACAGGGGGTTTATAATAAGAATCTATGTTAATTCTTATTTTTCTAAGCAATATAAAGGCTGTAAATTGTAATAGTTAATTACCAGATTACACTCCTGACGTAAACCAGCAGACACTGCACTTTTCCTTCCTAGGTTGGAGCTGTGGCAAAAGCATAGTAAGTCACAAGCAATGTAAACAAATGAAAAGAAAGGCACTTTAGAAAATGAAGTTTAACAATTTTGCATTGCAAACTTGAAATTAGAATCACCTCATGTAACTCACAAATGCATATAAAACTCCAGGTGAAATTAAACAGAAGGCTGTTCTCTGGTTAATGGGCATGACAAAACTTTAATAAAGATGTGGAAGTTGGACAGATGTATGAATGTACCAAAGGAGCAACTTGCATTAACCACTTATTTGCACTTCTTGTAGGTGGAGTTCTCATTGAAGCAAGAAGCTTATGACCCCTAAGCTTTTTATATATTTTTCATATATTTTTGGATTCCTACTGCATAGCTGTAGCTCCAGTACTTTGCATATCCTTTTCCCCTAGATATTAAAACAATAAGCTAACCTTGTAATACATTCCTGAAATACTGTTTAGTCTTATTGTCAGGAAGGGGGCCTAAAAGAAGAACATTTTGTTTTCCAACCAGAATCTGAGAGGTCATAACAAGAAGCAGGGTGAAGAAGCCCTTGGACTAACTCCAAGGGGTTGACCCAGGGCTGGGTTACTGCAGCAACTGAATCTCCTATTGGATGCACCCACTAGATATCCTAATTAATTAACCTTATAAAAATTGTAGAAATCCATCCAGGTGTGCCCATCATCATTGGGACACCTGGAAACTTCCAAATAAAGGTCTGCTTTTTACTTTACTATTCTAATACTGTTAGAAGAGGTTTTTTCTCTTTTGATTATAAGCAACACTTACAGATACCATTTGGCCTAAGGTAGCAACTATTGTGTCATATTCAGGAAATCCTGTGCACAAGGGCCAAGGTTATGCTTCAGAGAAAGTGCCTGTATGGAAAGATTGCCTAGGAAAGGACTTAAGTTTCAGAGGGAAATAAAGTTGCTTTAGCAACAATCCTCTACATCATTTATAGTTCTTAGTTTAACAGCCCAATGTTACCATCTCCCCAGGAGTCTAAGGGCTCATTCTGCTTTGCTGCCTCAGCCTGAAGAGCTTGCATTTTTCTTGGGAGTGACAAGTTGCCAGCAGCAGCCAGTAGCATGACCTGGATCATTTCACAGCAGAGCTGCCACCTCCAGCCTAAGAAACAACTGTGCTTTTTTCTGTCTAGAGAGAAAAAGTAATTGCTTCACCAGTTCAATCTTGTTCATGATTGAACATGAAAAAACCACGACATTACTTAGTTTGTGCCTGACTCACTCTTTTCCCAGACTTCTTTATCAGGTCAGTCAGAGCTTTTGCAAATCATAGAATCATAGAATCATTGAATGGTTTGGGATGTAAGGGACCTAAGGATCTCCTACTTCCAACGCCCCTGCCAGAAGCAGGGATACCTCCTGCTAGACCAGTTTGTTCAAAGCCCTGTCCATCCTGGTCCTGATGTACAACAGGGGGAAATCCTCCTGCCATCCCACTGGCATCCATCTGACATAGTTACAACCAAATATAATCCTTAACTGGGCACATCTTGAGGGATGTCATCCATGAGGCTACATTTGTGAGCTCATTATCAAGTGACACCACAAAAGAAAGGAAGAAATTGCTGATGGAAAAGGCAAGATGATGAGCAAGCAGATGAGCAACAAAATTAAGGGATGCTGAGGACTGAAAAATGGCTGAAAATACAGAACTAACCAAAATCAGATGATAAACCAAAACCTAAAATGTCAGGATACTGAGACAGCAAGAGTAGTAGACACTAAGTGTAGAAATAAGAACATGAAAGATATGAAAAAAAATAAAAAGGAAAAAAAGAGACAGTCAGTAAAACAAAACAAAGCAAATGATAAAACAGAGAAAAGGTCCCTGAAATAAGACATCCTGAACCTTTTTTAAAAGAAATCCCAGTAGTCAATGTAACTGTACAACAAATATATTACAGAATATATGAATCTCCAGGTTGTTTGAAAATTTTGGAGTGTCATTAAAATAAACCTGTTGTATATTACTGGAGCTTCAGAAATATGAAATATTTGAGATCCACACTCCTAAAACACAGAATTTACCTTTTCTCTATAACAGTTTCCTCGACAATAATAGCAGACTTCTCAGTAGCTCTGAAGAAACAGAACAGTCAGGTGTTTCCATGGTGCTTCTGAAAGTCAGATAAATACCACGAACCTCTCATGAATATCTCTGGGTTCAGACTTTCCCCACGATATCTCATCCCTGACTTTTGGGCACAGCTGCAGCTGAAGCAGCAGCACAAATGTCCATGCTTTTCTATCCATCTCATAATTACCTTGGCCCTGACCAGTCCCACCAGCCTGACCAGATATTTCTCTTCTGTTTGTGTGGGGAATTTATAAAATTAGCTGTTGAATAACAATACTAAATTAATTCTTCAGCAAAGTTACCATGTATCACTCTCTAAACACTATAGATTTTCTTTAATATGTTTTACGATATTTTTGTCTGCTTTGCTAGTTTTCAGTGGCTTTTTACGTTTCGACCAAAACCCTTAACATGGATATTTTTGCAGCATAACTAATAGCTATTAGTGGTCCAAGCCAGTGTTTTTCTGCTTGTAGTGTAAGGACCACTGCTATCCCTTGGGGCATAAAGGGATTGTTCCTAAAACAGTGGTGAAATTTGCTTTTTGAAAACCTTTGTATATGACTATGTCTGCAAACAACTAAACAGACAAGGCAATCAGTGAGAGGAATACTATACCCATGACATTTACCTCATTTTTATTTGGTTGCAAATGAAAACCATGAAAGCAATGCTACTACCAAAGTAGTCATGGTAATTTCTTTTAATCCTCTCTCTAGAAAGAATGTGTTTAAACCCCAGTGATTAAAAAGAATGGCTATTAATATACATATACATAGATAATTCATTTCAGTGAAAGAATCACCCACAAATTTACATTTGATTCTTTTAAAGAACAAAATAATAAATAAAAAAAAATCTGGTATAGTACTTTGATAACAGCTGAAATGCTTTATCATATATGACATTTTAAAGGTTTTTATCATGTTCAGATATAACACTCAGCATGTTATTCTTGCAGTACTGAATTGCTTGTGTGACCCAAATCAAGGGTTGATATACCCTTCTCTGTCTCACAATATCATCTTTCAGCATCTCAGAGTGTACTGCTGAATTATGCACCCCTTGGCTCTGTAATTAGATACTATCAGGCTGGCAGAAGTATCTGCTTCACTTAGTAGGCTGAGGCAGGAATCTAGAGCACATTACTAACCCTGTGCCAGAGATGCTTCAGTGAGTAAATGCAACACTTATGATCTGACAAAAATGTTGAGTAGAAGAAAATTAGTTATACATACATACATATATATTTTTGTATGTGTGCTTGCATGTCTAAAAACTTCAAAGTAAGCTGCTTACTTCATAACTGGAATTACATCATTTATAGCTTGAATTTGTAATAATAACTGAGTGGCAAGAAGAATTGTGATTTAACAATAATTTTCTGATCACAATCTGGTTTGAACTTTCTGTTTTTATTTTACACTCAGAAAATGAAGAGAAGAAGATAGCTATGAGTTTCTTGTTGAAGAAATTCTGCAGGAAAAAAAGACGCCAAAATTTAAGCATTTAATTTCTGCAAGAATTAAAAGCTTTTATTAGCTTTTGTATTTTAAAAAACTTTTAAAATATATAATGAAAGTAGTGAATACTTTCTGAAAGATAATTTGAAAGTGAAAAGCTATGACCAAAATGTTTCAATTTTTTCTACATGATTATCCATGAGAACATATGTTTTCAAAAATGCATAGCATTTTATGAAAAACATACTTTTCACCAAGTCACCATTTATATGAAACATGCAACATTTGAATGAGATGGCTGAAGACTGAAGGTCTATGTTCAAGCAAAACCACAATATTTGCCATCAAAACCACACAGAATGCTACAACAATGTTAATGGTACTGTGAACCAGTCCGTTCTGTTGGTTGCCTGGTTCAAATAAAAGTTTTGCTATTTTTCAGGAAGAATTGATTTGGTAGATTTCATCTACCAAAACAAAATATTTTCCTTTGACAAATAAGGTCTGTTCATACATGCTGAAGCTGTTGCAAGCAGTCCCCAACCATGGTGTGAATTCTTTATATGAAATCACATTCCCTTCCACTCCACTGTTTGAAGTCCAAACCTTTATGGGCTCTCACACAACAAAGCACAATTCACATGTAAATTTGAATCTACACTCTCTCTTCAATACCTTACTACATTAAGACTGCAGTACTGTTTGCATTGCCTTCAAGGACCCGGCACTACATCAATATTCAGCAAAATTCAGAACTTTATCAAATTCAGGAGACCATTTAGAAAAGGTCAATACAATGTAGTCTGGTTTCTGCAACACAGCACTCAAACACTCAAGACAAAGCATGGACTGGCATTCTCTTAAAATAACACTATACTTTTTCTTATGCAGTTTTGGAAGTTACAGGGACTATGAACTGTAGGAGTTGTCATCTTTGACCTCTTAGGGCAGTGGAGTGATATCACCAGTAGCCACCCCATGACTATCAGCAAGCTGAGTAGGTCCACTGATACCAATTTACAAGTGAGGCAATCAAGAGCTGCACTCCTAAACGAGGTAGCTAGAGAGTCTGGGACACTCCCAAACAAATACTAGCTTTGCTTTCTCAAAAAAAAAAAAATTTCCAGTCACTGTTTTTCTCAGCTTTTAAAATAGCACAAATACTTGTGTGGCTTTTGCAGGGCTGTGTGCTGTAAGTCACCTCACCCACAAACAACAGCCCTAGGAATACATCAAAATCCCAAGAGCTGTGTAGGAGCCCAGGCTTCTCTGCCTGCTATAACACAGGACGCGAGACATCTCTTCTGTTCCTGTTTGCATTTCATAGGGCTAAATAACTCCAAGGAGCTGGGCAGAGTTACAGAGAAGGGCTGTGATCCAGCAACAACCTGAATTCTTTGATCTTCTAACTCCTGGACTATTCTTGTCTCTCTTATCTACAAACACAACATATACGGCTGATTGTAAAATAGCACAGTTTTATCTCCTGAAGGTTGACATCCTCAGAACTGTTCAGCTATAGTGTGAAATAGATGCAGAATGCAATTATACCTCAGATATTGGTATAGTATATTTATATATGTCTGTAATTCATTTCTACTTTTCAGACTGTACATCAACACTGGGGATGTCAGAGAAAAAATAACAAAAGTAATAATAATACTGCATGTGTTATTTATACTGCTCCTTTTATCCTAAAATCACTTGGCAGTGAATATGAAAACCCAAAAAGAAGTCTTTCTATCCTCTGACACCATGTGTGTATGTTGTTACCCTTTCTGTTCCTCAAATGTAACATCATGTCTGTTTTTCTGCCACTGCAGGCTTTTCCTCATATCTTCTACACAGACTGCTGTTCAAGGGATAGCAAAGCATTTTCATTTCAAAGGAGAAAAACTATTTATAATACCACAGCAAAGTACAGGGCATGACCTGGCCTCTCCCTGGCTCTTTGTAATGCTTCAGCTATGGGCAGGCTCAGAGGGTACAGAGACTGCAGCTGAGCTCACCTCCCAGCGTCCTTATTGCTGCTCATCCAGCACACACTCACACAACCAGGTTACAGCCTGCTCACAGGTGACCTGAGCTCTGATAAGAGAACAGGTTATCTCCCCAGGGCTCATGGGCTCTGCTAGACCCTGTTGCATCTGCCTCTGTAGCCTCTAGTGTCCAAGTGTGCCATACACTAGCTCTGACTCTGGGATAAAAGGAGCTCCTGTTCAACAGGGCACAGCAATGCTGTGAAGTCAGCCAGGGCAAAATTTATTTCAAATAAATGAAAAATATGTTCAAATTAGTTGAAAGAAGATCTGTCCACATGTAATTGCATTTTATTTATCAAGTGCTGAAACTTCTATCAGTATTTTCTTATTAATGTATTTATGCCATTCAGCATAGAATAGGATAAAATGAAACATTTGAAAATCAGAAGCAAATCTGTGATTAACTCCAACCTAGTCTGCACTTCTCCTGGGAAGAAATACTCTAATATAATGCTTGTTTCTCTCTTGCTTGGTCAGTCCTTATTTCTCTCTCACCTCATACCTACCAGTGAGACATCTCCAAGAAATTCTTCTGAAATAAAAAAAAAAAAGCGTCTCTGGGAAGACCTTTGGAAATGTTCCTCTGGTTGGTAAGAAAGGAGAAGCTTTTCTTTGTTCTGCAAGGACCCTCCTTACAAAGATTGAAGGGGAAGAGGCAGGAGCTGCTGAAAATAGTTTTGTTCTCAGAAGTTTACATGAGACACTAGAAGCCAAAGCAAGGAGGGTCCAACAACCTCCTTTCACATTGTGCAGTTTTTTGAAGCATTCCTGTATTCAGCAGAAGCCAGACAAGATGTACCTAGACTGTTCTGTGACATTTGTATTAAGTCCCTCTATGGAAGACCCTCCTGTGTCGGGAATAGGCTAAGAGAGGCTATTATTTGAATAATGGGCTATTATTTGAATACCTCTTAATCATTGCAGAGATCTGTGCAATACAATTTGTAAGTGTCCTCTTTCCCTCACACTAGCTTTATAAAGGCACCAAGTAAAACACAATACTATGGAGCATAAAACAAATATCAATACAATATTAGAGCCAGCCACATGGTCCCACAGGTAATCTTTTTGCCTGTAAAAAGTTGGACTGCCAATAGCCTTGAAATTTCCACTACCAAAGAAAATCATAGAATCATAAAATGGTTTGGGGGTAGCAGACTTCGCAGACTACCTAGCTGCAGCCCCCATGTTATGGGCAGAGACACCTTCCACTAAATCAGGTGACTCAAAGCCCCATCCAGCCTGGCCTTGAACATTTCCAGGGATGGGGCATCCACAACTTTTCTGGGCAACCTGTTCATAACCACTAAAGTAAGAATTTCTTCCTAATATCTAATATAGACCTACTCTTTTTCTGTTGGAAGCTATTCCCCCTAGTTCTATCACTACATCTTTATGACTTCTTTCACATCAGAAAAATCCAACAAATAATTTAGTATAGTACAATTCTCTTAACAGCATTAACCTGAGATAATTATTTCAGAAAATTTTCATCAAAATCACCATGCAAAAATAATATGCAATAATTTTCTCAGGACAGAAAGGTTCAGTTCTTTGCCATTTACAGCAGGAACCTTCCAGTGCAACATTAAGGCAGCAGTCAGAAAATATATAAGTCAAGTTTCAGCAAGACATATGATAACATTCCCCTTCATTTTCAGTGTTCTGTGGTATCTCATGCCAAAATAGACAATTGAAACCTCATATACAACCTTTCAGACTCATTATGATCTCTCCTACAAAATATGTCTCTGTAGCCAAATATTTCATGGATTAAGTAGCACTTCAAATCAGGAATTGGGTGTTGTCCCATTCCTTTGGCCCCTTTGAGTTTATCAATCATGTAAGCCATGGAAGAATTACTCTAGGATGATTATTTTATATCTATTTGTTTGGCTAACAATACACATACCTTTCAAATGCTCTGTCATTCACAAGGCATTCAACTAAAAAAAAGTCAATGAAACAGCAGTATTTCCTAGAATACAGTAGACAAAGGGAATGTATTTCTCATTAAGAAGGTTGACTGGAGGTATGCTTCATAAAATTATTTCCTATCTCTTGGAGCACAATTCTTTGATTACACATTGGTGACTATTGACCTGGATAAAGTTCCATGGGAGTTAGTGTATGCATTTTACCAAATACAGTGTTTTCTTGTCAGGTGAGAAAAATGGGCTCAGATCACATGGGAAGTACACTTGCTTTTTCTGACATTGATCTTCATTTTCACTGAGAGCTTGAGTGTTTCTCAGCCTTCAGTGACAGGGGCATGGCACACTCCAGCCTTGTTTTTTCATCTATTAGTTTAGCAACCTTATTTTGTCATCTCTGAAACAAGCCCATTGGGAAAGGAGAGAGTAAAGTTAATGGTTGCTCTGATGCTGTTCATCAAAGAGCCTGTTCTTATATTATCCTCTTCTTCCCTCATCAATTCATTTAAGAGTAACGAGATTTGCTATACAAGAGAAAAGGTGCTGGGACTACTTTATTTAGAAGCACAGTATTTTCAAAATGGCTCCTTTGAGACAGGAAACAACACTAGACCATCAAACTTTTGCCTTCCAGCTAAACAAGCTCAGTTTTTCAGTGGGAAAATGCTGCTGTTTCTGGTAAGTAGTTTTTGCTTTTCATTGTTGTTTTACAGTATATTTAATATGAGAATGCTTAATATCTACCTTAACCTATACATAACATTGCCCAGAGAAGTTGTGAATACCCCTTTAATGGAAGTGGTCAAGGCAGGGTTAAATGGAGACTGGGCAACCTCGACTAGCAAGTGGCATCCCTGTCCATGGCAAGGGAGTTAGATCTAGATAATCTTTAAGGTCACTTCCAAAGCAAACCATTCTATGATTCTGTTATTCCACATTGTGCAAACTCCAGTCAGCACCTGTCCTAAAAATGAACTTTCTTTGGCATGGGGTTATGCCATATTTCCCCTCTGTGCCTACTCTGTATTGCAAGGCTGATTGTAGCTTGCTGTAACCTGGCATCCAACCAGGGAAACATTTGTTTTCCACAGGTGCATTGCTAGTAGGAGATTTATAAGCTAGTGTTCCTGATGTTTGATTATCTGCTATGTTTGATAAATGGCTTTCAGCTGAACATTCTGAGTGGCAATATAAACATTTTTTCTTTGTTTGATGTAATCATTGGATCAGGAAATTGAAACTCATATTTCTGCACAATTGTGTTACAGTACTATAGGATATATTAGCCCTCTGATTTTCTTCTTGGGTTTTTGACTGCATAAAATAAATGCTGATTGGAAGTGCTCATTAAATTTTATTACCACCTCTTAAGAGCTAGACTGTGCCAATCAGGTACAGATGAAGAGGAAAAATCAGGGAAACTAAATGGTAAGAACTATACAAATTTTGTGAAACTTCAAATTACCTTGTGGTAAGAACTTAATTTCTGGTGAAAATTACACTACAGTTTGTTCTTTTAGCTAAGAAAAGTTACATAGAAAATTCACCATAAGATGCAGTTAAAGTATAGGTATTTTTAAATTGCCATCAAAAGAATGAACAAAAGGATTGAATCAATGTTGGTCACCAACAAGTGTGGTTGAAGTACAGTGTTAATAAACCTCCTACTTACTCCCATTCATCTGTCTGCCAAAACTTCTGAGTTCAAGTTGTAATTGAAAACTTGTTTCCCTCATCCCTTTTTCTTTCTTTACTTCAAAGATCTGACCAGATTGCAGAGTAAGCTTCCCTTTCCCCCCAGAAAGCCTGATTGCTCTTCATCTCTCTTCTATGTCAAAGTCATTAATTTTAAAATAAGTTTTAAAATGAGCACCCGATTTTGCCAGGTCTCCAAGAGTGATTTTATTTCCTGTAACACTGCCAGCATGTGGAAGCCATTTTTCTGCTGCCTCTCACTTTCGGCCTTATACTCTCATGACAGAGTACTTCACTGCCACACCTGAGGTTTCTGACAACTATTAAGGAATTGATTTAAGTGAGGCCCTTTCCTTTTAATGAGATTTACATAAGGTCAAAATTACAAGCCTGTGCTGCAGGTGGGCTGCAGGAGTCTGTGGAAGCTGATTTCCATGGTGCCAGCTCAGGAGGAGATGACACCTCCTTCTTATGTTTCAGTAGGCTGAGCATATAATGAATCAACCAAAATGGGACAGAAGCCCACCACAGGTCTCACACCACTAACAGACAGATGTTCCCAGATGGAACTAGGGGCATTTGTGGTGAGCACAGTTTCCTGGTTTCTGAACAAATATATTCACTGACAGTGTCACAAATATCTTGTTCTTTTATATGGATATCATCACCATGCATTGCCATGGAACATGTACAGTGCCATCATTTCAGATGAACTCTGCCTTTCTGGCACTTTCTGTTGGTTGCAGTTTATGTCTAAAATGTGTTGAATTCAACGTATTGCTTCCCACTCTGGTAGGTTTATTGAGGAATTCTCTGAATCCAAGTGAACACATTTACCTAATCATCTTAACAATAAAAATACAGAGCACTTAAAATTATTTGGTCTCTCCACAGCCAACACATCAGCTTCTCAGGCTCCAAAACAATATTTCTAAAACTGGAATCACAAGTCTTCCATTTCCCTCCAAAATATGTCTATGAATCCAGATAAAAAACATTTTTCTCCAGCTTTCTCACAGGCAAGTTCAGTATCTACCAGCCAGCAACATTTGTCACGCCCTTGGTTTTCACTAGTCCTGGCTCTTGGTTAGCATTATCTTTACGAGGAGAGGAGAGGAGAGGAGAGGAGAGGAGAGACCTTTGCTCCCACCACCAATAACCTATTGTGTCTTACCCCTTAAATCCCAATATCCACTCATCATAGTTTCCTATCTCATCTCCAGTACTGCTTGATGTAAGTTGAATTCCTTTAAAAATCATCAGATACAAAATTTACATAAGTCGTGAAGTACTTGATTACATATGCAAATAATTTGCAATAAGATTCACACCCAGCCCAAAGAAACCTGCTATGAAGCATTCCATATCAGTGGTCAAACTGGAAGTTCCTTCTTCTGCAAGAATGCAGATATGGCTGATGTTGTGACAGGACTGCACATAGTTGTGATGTGTACACAAACATTATGTTGTTGCATGAATCCTGTGAGCATTTGGAGTTATTTTAACTTAGGACTAAATTTTGGCTTGAATTTTCATTACGAATTAGACTCATTAGACTATAGTAACATGTCTGATCTATGTGGAACCAAGGGGACCACTTTTAAATTATCCCAGGGAGGGTTTATGACTTTGTTACATCAATGAGAAAGGACAAGGAAAGAGCTGAATTTCTACTTTGACTATTTTCAGCTGTTTATCTGGAGACAGTTTACTGAAAACTTTGCTCCCAGAACAGCTGCATAACAGTTTATGCGATTTGCCTCGGACATGAGTAAGATACAGGCATTTTAAAGTGGCTGGAAATTGGGAAGTCAAACTAAATGTGAAAGTAAAAATCGTTCACAGTTTATCTTCCTATATGTTTTCTGTGTCTACTAACAGACAACACAGAGAACAGGCAAACTGGAAAGTCACTTATTTCAATGTACCTTGCAAACAGAAACTATTTAATGTAAAAGACGGGGGGAAAGTCTACAGCATGTCACCTAAGGAAATGCTGCTATCAGTAAATTAAAAATGTATGGCTTGAGCTGCATAGCATCTGCCTGCCTGATGCTGTGCCTGTAAATAGTGTGGAAGACCAAAGAACTGAAACAATGGATCCCAGATGGGTCATGAGAAGAATGTTAGTATCAATTACACAATTCTAAAAAAATTACAGTCCCCAGAAATCTGAGAATACGTATCCATTCTTAGAAGATTTGTCCTCGATTGCATCGTTTAATTTCCTACTGCTTAACAGCTATGAGTTACCACTTGGTGATAACAGTTATATGTAGGAGTATTAAAATAATTATTATTCAACAGCTGATCAGTGTTTATTTCACTTCTATCTTTTATTGCTAGCAACAGAAATAAATAGACAGAGTGAAATAAGATTTGAACTTTGATAAAATGGAATTTCTTCTCAAGTTTAAAAAACATTGTTCAATTTTTGCCTTTTTTTTTTTTCCTTCTGGACCTTTTTGTTTTCTGGGTCTACTCAAAACAAGAGAGGTTGGAAATAAAAGGAGGGAGCATGTAGGTCCACTTGAAAGTGTTTAGTACTTAGTGTTTGGTCACTTGACTAAAATGAACTTTTAAACATCTCTAGACTTGCTTATATTTGGATAAACGTATGAAATATTTGAATAAATTACTAGATATTTTTTGTGGCATAGTTATTTCTCATGCTGTCAATTGACATTTTAAGTTATTTTGGGGATTTCTCTCTAATAATGTAAGTAGAGATTTTTCAAATATGTTTACTTCTCTGGGGAGGTTTAATCCTAATACATACCCAGACTTTGGTGATAATTCTGCTGTTTATTTATGGACCATTTCCCATAATGACACCGTGAATTGTTAAAAAAATAAACAAAACACATTTGCCTGAAACAGCAGTTATGGAGCTCAAATCTTATTTTCTCTTGTCATGAGCAGATTTTCATTTTTCTTGGTATTTATCACAACTGTTCTAGGTGTTTGAATCTATGTTGTCTATTTGGGGACAATCATTGGGCACCTCGTCCTTTTTGAGAATATTCTGTAAGTAAGGATGGTTTTAGTCAGAAGTGAACTAGAACAGAACTTGCTGAGGACAGACAGATAAAGATGAAAGTGGTTGATATCTCAGAACATGTGGAAAAGTTAGCAAACAGCATGGCTTTAAGTCTTGGTTTGTGAACCCTGACCCATCTGTCTGTAAGCACTACTACTTCACTCAATAGAAATTTCATACTGCAGAGACACAGACTTGTGCAATCAGCAGCAAATGGCTGTAATGAAAATTACAATGTCTGCTCTGGCCCATTTATTTTTAACTTGGCAGCAGCTTTGGAATAACCTGTATAGTGTTTTCTGGCAGGCAGATGAAGTTTAAAAGATTTCTATCCCTTTCCACTTTCTTTTTCACCAATTCCTTATTCTTTTTAAAATATTTCCTTGTTGTCCTTAGACTGCTGTAGAGACTGATAAATGGTAATAATAGCATAATAGTAGCACATACATACAGGGATCTCTGACTCATTTTACATTTAAACACTGCCAGGTGCAGTTCATGTGTGCAGTGATCCCCTTTATAGTTCCCAAATGTCAGTTAGTTTGGTTAATTAGCAGGCATTAGAGGTCTATGAAAACTGTATTCTAGTCTGTTGAGCTTGTTAGAAATGCCATTCATCATATATCTGACTGGAAAATAAAAGAGCTTGTTAGATCCTACTCATGATATCACATGGCTTTTCCTTCTTTGTCAGCTATGCTTTGTGTGGTAAGTGGACCTGTTTTCCCAAGACTTACTTTCAGTATACCAGAAGATCATAGGAAACAACACAATATTCCACTACTCCTTTATATTTGCAGCAGTGTTGCAACTGGTGATTTTCCTAGTGTTAGAGAGAATCAGCAAGTGAAAACTGGTATTCAGGAAAGCCCTAATCAGTCCCACTTAGCTCAGTCAAAAACATACTGCATTTTAATTGATAAATGTTTCAGACTTTCATGGATTAATTACAGCCTAGAGTCAGTCTATCATATAGAACAGAACTGTTCACTTTAAAAACAACTAAAGAAGGTAATAGCATAAATGAAGTGTCATTCTCAACTGCAATCATTAGCAGAGAAAATTTAAAAATTGCTATCATTCTTCACAATTTACCTTCCTAAGCAATAAAATGAGAGGAAAGGATTAAATGAATTCTGGTTTTGATCTGGGATACACCCTGGAGTTTCAAGCTCAGCCAAGAGCAAGCTTTCTGTCAAAAGTTATTTTATCTTTTACTGTATTCCTACCAATGGGAGCTGAAATGAGATGCACTAAAATCCTGAAACTCCCAGGAAATGGTGAGCAAATCAGGGAAACCACACATCTCCCTCAGTTTCCAGTTCCAAACACCCAACATATTCTGTACTTTTCTTTCCTGACACTCTATACAACTTGAAGAGTAGCTGAAAATGTTACTCATGTGGGTGTAGATAAAAACAGGCTATTGTGTAAAGGTTGGAGTTGCCATTTGCACTGCACTAAAGTTAAGGAAAAGGACAACCATTTTTCAGGTGGGCATGGAGTATTATCTCACCAGGAGTCACAAAGCACTCTGCAACCAGTCATGAATTCTCCATAGGTCTTTGAATGAGGCAGAGATCAAAGTTATGGTGTGATTAGTGCACCAAAGTGCTGATTCAATCCTTACCTCTCAGAAAGCCCTATCTATCACTCAATACATGGGATATCTTGTAGTTATAGCACTACTTTGTCCTGCATCAGCACTGAGTGATGAAGGACCTTGTTTCCCTTCTGTATTACTTAACCTAATTGGAACTATGCTCTCAGCTATCTCATTACTTAATAATACCTAGAAATTTAGTACCTTCATCTTCCAACCCTGAGCAGTTAATTATTACTTATATACTCAATATCCATTTTTTAAATTAAAGATCTCTCTACGTTGCACACTTAAAGTGTTTTGTTTCTTTTTAAAGCAATAGATTCTTTAAAAAGGCAGACAGGATGAGATTTTTATGCAGATACAACTCCTAGCATGTATAAACCATCTCTGCCCTAGAATAGACCATACTGTGGCTGCTGGCCTTGATGTATGAAAGGGGTCAGATGACTCATCCACCAGTTCTTTGTGAGCAAAATACAAGACAACTTCATGAAGCAGAATTATAGACTTCATTCCTGGAAAGACTCTAAGGTGTAAGCTTTTGTTTTCTTTTGGTTTTTAACCATATAGGTATGATGTTTGAAAATCAGAATATAGCATGTTGTATGCTTTATACCAGCTCCTAAATCTGTTGGTCCAAAGAGCTACCAAGTTAGTTATTCTGTATATATCACACCAGCAGCTGGACTAATGTTTTACCAAGGGCAGTATAAGCAGCTTTATGCTCTAGTCTGATTCAGGATTTTGTCCAGAGATGTGTATTTTTTAAATAAGATGTTCATATAATCATATTTTTCATGTAATAATGCTCTTACAGTGGGTCTAGAATCTATATCATGTCATAGAACTAAATGTGTTCTTTTCCAGGATTAAGACTACAAATGAAGAAGCTGAGATTATTAAATAATTTTTCTGCTTTTCTTTTGGAACAACATTTCAACAGCTTCTTTGCATAGATATCATTTAATACCATGCAGCAAGAAAAATCAATAACAACATTTATTCTAATTTCATATCATGTCTTCAAACAATGCTGAAACTCCATACTTGATTACATTTCTACCAGCTAAACAATCTTCTTCCAAAATGAGATTTGAGACAGCATAAAAAACAGGTCAGAAACTTCACTGACCACTCTCCTTTTTTTGAAACCTCTTGCCCTTATCCATTGTGTCTTCAAAAGAGAGCTGCTGGAGTAGCTGATTATGAAACCACCTGTCTGAAGGAACTACATGATTCAAGACTTCTCCCAGACAGGAGGGAGCAGCTAAAAAAACCCTAGTATTAATTTTCTGCATTCAGCTTAAATATTGGCCAGTAAAAGTGTCCTTCCACTCCAAACCTTCCACATGAGGATGCAGAAGAGTATCATCCACCAAGCAGACAGGTTTGCAAAAGGCTTGACCACACAGCAGATACAACAGGTACCATGGCAGTATTTTGGATGAAGAGAATCTATTTCCTGAACAAGTCCTTTAGAAAAGGAGTTTTTTAAATCCTTATGACAGTTTAAGTTTTAACTTGAAGGGTCTGAGTAGGTGCTTATATTTTTGAATCATTGTAGGATTTGAAAAAACAACCAGATTTACCCACTGCATATGAGTGAATCTGATTGAAAGCATCATAGGATCATAGAATTCATTGGCAGGATACTTTCAACTAGACCAGGTAATTCAGAGACTTATCCAACCTGGCCTTGAGTGCTTCCAGGGGACAGGCATCCGCAACTTCCATAGGCAAGTTCTTCTAATGCCTCACTACCCCCACAGTAAAGAATTTTTTCCTAATATCTAATCTACTGTCTTTGAATTTTAAGAACTCCCCCTTGTCTGTCACTGCATGTTCTTGTAAAGAGTCTTTCCCCATCTTTCCTCTAAGTTCCCTTCAGGTACGGGAATCAGATCACCCCAAAGCCCCTCTTTTCTGGGCTAAACAAACCAAATTCTCTCAACCTTTCCCCATAAGAGAGTCTGATCAATTTGGTGGCCCTCCTCTGGACTTGCTCCAGCAGGTCAGTTTCCTGCTCCTGTGTTGAGAATCCCCGAGCTAGATGCAGCACTGCAGGTAGGTTCTCACCAGAAACCTCATCAACCAATACCTGGAAAGGGAAGTTCTTAAGGTGCAGGTGGAAAGAAGCAATAATGCTTAAAGCTCTTATTTTTCACTGTGTCTATCAGTCTGCCTCTTAGGACATTCTCCTTTTGAAAAACAACAAAATGTTTCATAGTTGCCTGTAGGGCTAGAAGGGAAAGTGCTTTTCATTTAGATGTAGTAAACAAATAGCAAGACATGAGCAGCTGGGCAGAAAAATACTGGGTTTTCTTTTAAAAGCTGTAAGTTTTTTAGAGACTGAGTTCCTTCTGTCTTACAGAATTTTCAAGGGGAAACAAGTTTTTCTTAAATAACAATGTATATGACTGCTTACAATTCCTAATAGTTGTAAAGCTTATGAGATAATTAGCAATCAGTAGTATTCAAAAAAGTGTGAATTCCAAAGAAACTGTTCTTTGCCTTTGTACCAGAATTGGCTGATTTGTCAGTGCAGCTCATAACACTGCATGGTGTTATAAAAGTGTGCAAATATTGGCCAGTAAGGTTTTTCATATTTCTTTTTGAGAAATGGAGAAAGAATGAGTCTGTGTGTGGTTTTACTGCACTGTAGAAGATATGCTCGTGTGACACTGATGGATGATGTCTCTAGATAAAGTTCCAAAGCAAAATGGTACTAAGGTTGTTAAAATGCTTTCCACAATTCATACTAGCAATGAATGATGATTTTTCTGTCTTCTTTCTGGCCATGCGTGAAATGAGTCTCTACCTCAGAGACTCCAGCTGCTCATCTGTGACCATTTCTGTTGCTTCCTATGATGGAGGCTATAAAGACTTATGCTGTGGCAGTTTCTCAAAAATATAACTATTGCATCAAGCAAAACCACAAGATTGCCTGTTTGGATGGGGGGAACTGTAACTTTACAGCTTCTTTTCAAAATCAACAGGCTGGGGATGCTATCCTATCTGTTATTCCACTTACAAGCTTTGGAAAAATGTATTGAGGTTTCATTTTCATGTTTTGTACTACTTTGCAATGGTTGTTGCAGCAATAAGAAAGGTTCATGAATGAAAGCCATACCCTTTTCCCTTTGGTTGCAAATTCCATTCTGAAGAATGTTTTATTGTATTTCAGCTACAAAATTATGATGCCACCAGATGCCACCAGACATTGCAGTTACAGGCTAAAGTTCTAGCCAAGAAAAAAAATTGTCTTTTTGATAATTTCTTTCTGTCAAGCTGTTAATCATGTACCTTGTTTTGGTGCAGTATGTATTAAACTGCCAACCCTAGTAGACAAATATCATAGCAAGCTGTTGACAGACTGGAGCATTCTAGCAACACAATACCTGTGGCACATATACATTTATATTTTTAAGCTTAGTGTATTTTCAAATCCTAGTTCAGAACTGTAACAGTTTTGAGATGTCTAAAATCAATAATGGGATTTTAATGCGCTCCTTAGAATTTTTTTTTCATTTTTAATAAAGAAGCTGTTTTTCATCTTCATTATTATCATATTTTTGCAATTTCACAGCTGTGCACTCTGGTGACAAATTGGCCCTATGTAGTCAAATATTTTCTTCCATATATGTAAAGTGTTAAGTAAAGCATATTTAGCCTAAGACACTCAAGTGTAGTGAGAGCCATGAAATATTTGGTTGCAGAATAATTTATTTGTATCAAAATTAAGGGTCAATGACCAAGTATGATGCTAGCAATTTAGCAATAAGTAATTTAGTTCATCTCTATGTGTTCTGCAAAATTTGTATTTGTTGTGTTGAAAGCATGCAAAAATTCAGGGTCAATGAACTAGCTGGCAGCCTGTCATGTCAAAAAAAGTGAATAGCCCCAAATTTTCTTGATAGTCCTAGTTATAAGAATACTTCAAAACACATTTTCTCCTTTTTTTCCTGCTGAGTTACCAAGTTGGTAACTTCACAGATAGCAAAAGATGAGTTATTGCTACTAATTAATTATTAAGACTAATCAGTTAATCTTTTTCATCTCTGTTGTGAGAGGCCAATTCAGGAAAAAGAATTCTACTCTTAGAATAAGCAGAAAAAAATTCTGCGCTAGCATCCTAAGATATTTTTGATAGGCTTCTTGTGTAACATAACAAATTCCTCAAGCTAGTTTGAGTAAGATGAAGCATTTTCCACGTTAATTCAAAGGCTGAGCACCATATTGAGCAGTCCCACGAAGGGACATTATGTAAGAGTCCCAGAGTGGTACATAGGATCAGACCCAGTGCTTGTCTGGTATTGCAGGTCATCTACCAGACGGATAATTAAAAGTAAGAGTCTGGAAAGCATATATGACATTTCCTACTAATACTGTTTCATTTTATGACTATTTTCAGCTCAGAGAATTTCCTGAAACAATACGACTTAGGAATCCCAGTTAGTACAACCAGGAAGCCTTTTCTTCCATTTGGCATTTGCATTCATTCTTTCAAAAAGAAAGCAAATCTATTTTTAGATTTAAAGAGAGAGGATGAAACAAGGTGGCAGAACATGATTATTTGCAATCTCTCATGTCTTCAATACCTGATTCAATCGCCTCTCTACCTCTTTTCCCTAACAAGCAAGTCACAGGCTGCAAGTTTTTCAAGGATACCTCCATGCTGGAGCAATATGATCACTGTAGTGCTTAAGAGAAAAAAGGGAAAGGAGGGAGGGAGGGAAGGAGGGAAGGAGGGAGAGAGAGAAGGAGGGAAGGAGGGAAGGAAGGAAGGAAGGAAGGAA
>VXBI01012372.1:532078-589435 GCA_013397375.1 Toxostoma redivivum | reverse complement strand
AACAGAAATAAATGAGTAAATAAGCCATTTCATCCATTGCTTTTTATGTGACTTTGTTTCATTTCACAAGGACCTGGACCACCCCATTACCTTGATGCTGTGACAAATAATATGGCTGCCAATAAAATCCACAGATTTTATCACGTTCAGTATATCACTAAGTTGAAAGGAACACAGATGATGCTTCTGCTAGTCGTTGACTTCTGATGCTTCTGCTTGATATAGAACTAAGATACCAGTACTGGATGAAGACTGGGGGACAGATGGTGTACATGGCAAAATCTACTCTGAGACTGACATCTGAGAATTCACACTCCATGAAAGAAGGTACCTGCAGAGGAAACTCACCACATCTTTCATCCATGACAAAGTAGGGAAGTCTAGATAATAAACTTAGTCTCAGTATTTACCTTTTTCATCCATGACAAAGTAGGGAAGTCTAGATAATAAACTTAGTCTCAGTATTTACCTTTTAAATCACCGATATTAGGTTAAGTGAGGGCAAAGCCTTTAATACTTTTATAATGAAAAAATGAAGCTAAAGTAGCAATTATATTATGCCAAGTGAGACCATTATAACTGTATCAGCAAGGAAAAGAAAAGATCAGAAGAGAATAGAAGGAAACTCAAATCTCACTTAAAATTCTGATGTAATTTCTTTAATATATAGGTAAATCTTGTTGTCAGAGTTCATCATACATGTGCATACTTCTATTTCTACAGCTTACACAAGTAGAGAATCTGTCCTAGATGTTCCATTTCACTAAGTTTGGAGCACTACCAGCTTCACCTCAGGAAAGAACCACAAATCAATAACATTAAACTGTAGCAAAATGTTTGAAAGAGTATCTAGAAACTTCTCAAGAAGCAAAAATTATTTGCACTTTGCTGAAGAAGTATATAGTGTGCAGTTTGAAATCACTATAAAAAGTGTATCTCGTGACATTTCCATGGATCAGAGAATAAAAGGTATAAAAAAATAATAGAATTCATAGCATTCAAATAGCAGAAAAATGGAACCTGAATCATGAAATGAGACTTCAGGAGAAAAAATGTCAAAAAAAGAAATAAAATGGGCTGAAATCAGTAACTGCCTTTTTAATTTCTGAACACATGACCATTTTAAGAGACCAGTTTACCCTGTGACAAAGCATTATATTCTCTGTTTTGATGCACAATGTGTGCAGGGCCATTTTGTGTGATGTATTTGCAGGTTACTAAGTGTATATATAGCCAATCTGTAGGCTGACTTGATACCATCCACACTGGTGTCATTCATCATTACAGATGGTACGAATTCACAGTGACATGTCTTGTGATACTAATTTTTTTTTCACTCTACAAAATACTGTTTGCAACTGTCTCCAACTCTATTACACTGGTAGTAATCAGAAGCATATTCTGTAATCTCTAATTCTTAATACAAAATTAGTAGAATAATCATCAGGATACAGATATTCAAAAGAACCTGGATTTCCCTCCTCTTCTTGGGGAGAGGGTGTTTTGGTTTGTAAAAGCATGTGTAAGCTGAATTTATTTTGCTACAGGTAAGTAAAGTTTGTGAACAGCATGCTCTCGCTTTAGAGATTGCAAAAGATTGTTTGAACAGTGAATGCTAACCAAATTGTTTCCATCTGTGACAGATTTAGTGCATCTCCCACTTGTTTGGAAAAGGAATATTCCTGTTTGCTAAGTCAGCAAAACATCTGTCTACTTTTCTGCAGGTCCAAAAAAACTTTTTAACTGTAGTAAAGTTCATGAGGGCACTCAGAGCATGTTCAGGTCCCCATCAGGGAACTCTTGCATCTGGCAATTGTTTGTCAGGTGTAGCAGCTGCTAAATGGAAATAATACAGACAAAAACAAATCAAGCATACTAGTGCTATTGTAATGCCTAATTATTCACATGACAAGTGCTTTACACTGTCATTTCATTTTATTTGTAGATTTCATTTAATTTCTGTTAAACAATTGTTAGACAGAATATCAAGATTTTTGTGTTTATATTTCTGCTTACATTACTGAATTGGGTGCATTTTTTGTTCATTTATATAATGAAGGAATTAAAGGAATGAGGAAATCAAGACCTGTGTCTGGGCCACGCACACAAGTGCACAAGGACCTAGGGAGACAAATGGAAACTTTCTGCTGTCCTTTTTGCTAGGGTGAGCAGAAAGTATCCATTTCCAAAATCTTTAGAGAGGAATGCTCTACATTGCATATGGAAATGCAATCAATTAGTATCCAGAACTTGAAATTCACAGCCATTTCAGCAGTTCATTCATTTCTATTTTCCCCACAGTAGGTTTCCATAGGAGTCAAGCTGCTGAGCTAAACACAGAAGCAGCAGTACAGGAAAAGCTTCTGTCATTACATGGTACTTCCAGACGTAATTAGTTTATTTACTCTAGACAGAGTAAAAAGTCAGCTCTTAAATATGTTACATTTTATCTGAGTCATGCAAGGCTAAGACCAGTTTTCCTTCAGGAGGGCCTAGAAAACACTTACAGCCTACTGACTATTGTAGTAAGAATAGTGGCTGGAAATTTTGATCCATGTCAAATAGCTGATGACAAGCACTATTTTTTATTACTTCTCTTACCTAGCTGGTATAAAATTCATTGTAGCTCTTTCTTCTTTTAGTCATGTAAGCAATCACCATAACAATGTGAAAATATTACCTGTTTCTCCAGAAGCTCTAACCTGAAGCTAGATGCCAAAGATTTTGGTGGATACAAATTTTACAGTTGAGGTTTGAACTGAATTCTTATGCTGAGCTTCATTAAGAGCTCTGTTATATCTTCTCCTGTGTTCTAGTTTAACAGGAAAAAATAATGACAAAAAAATATTTCCATTAGAACAGCAATTTGTAGAGCAATTTTCACAACAAACCCTGTCCGGTAAAAAAAAGGTAAAAAAAACAACAATTCAGCAGAGAACAAAAAAAAGCATGTTGCAAGACAGACTCAGCTAGACTGTTTCTTCACATGATGTACAGTCCAGATATTAAAATAGACACTTAGTTCCCCCCACCCAAGTAACACCACCAGTTTCTGGGGCCACATATGCAGTCAAGACATCCTGCTTGGGGGTAGGATTAAGTACAGAGTGTGCAGCTCTCCACCAATCCAGCTCCTTACTGACAGGCAAGGAGATCTGGATTCCAGAATTTAGCACAGAACACATCTGAAGGTCAGCTAAAGGGTTGTTAGGCTGTGGAGCAACCATTAAAAAAAGCCAAAATGTTTTTTTCACTCTGGTGATTCCAATTGCTCTGCCCAAAGTCCTCTGAGCTTGATTTCACCATCATTTACACTGGAAACTATAGATAGGCCTGTGTTGAGAAAGAAAACAATTTGGCTTAGAAAATAGCAGAGCAATTATCTTCTAAGATTGTATTAATTATAAAATATTTGTGCACAGTCCTTGTAAGTTCTGCTTAAATTTTCTAAATGTGAAAATATCTTCCCATAATTTTTGGTTAGTTTACAACACCTTTGTTTGAAATCTGACATAAAATCTGATAGCACTTCTCCATCACATGTCACAACCCAAGTACTAAAGCTTTGGAAGAAGAACCTGCTACAGGAAGCAGTGATTCCCTAGGAAGAATATCCCTTCCTATATCCACACTGCATTTATTATTGTTTCAATGACTAAGGAACAACCAGGAACTGCTTGTAAAGAAAAGTGACTAATGACAGTTTTCAAGCATTGCAAACAGCCCCTCTTCATTGCAAAGATGAAAAAATCAGCATGAAAACTTCAGAGAGATATTTTCATTCTCAGAGCTCTACATGAAACCGTTGCAGCAGCAGCAGAGATTCCTCAACCCTGTCCCAAAATTCCTCATACATCTATTTCTCTCAGCTCCCACTGGAAATATAGGCCATCTCTGTGTTTGACTGGTTGAAAAACATAAATAAGACAAGTATAAGGAATAAAAGGACCTGGTATTCTGTTCCATTGGAAAGAACTAACACTCTAGTGAAATTCAGTTTAGTGGTATTCTTTCTCATGTGATTCATAACCATTTTTTAAATACCACAAGTACACTTCCCAGGTTATCCATGTTTATAAACAGCTTGTCTAGGTAGTAGCATCTAAATAAAATTTCAAATTCTGTCAAACTTCTGCCATCTTTTGACTCATAAACATGTGCACATATCAGACATCAAATCCTTATAGCTCTTTTTATAAGGTAGGTATGTTAGGCCTACATGCTGCTTTCAACATTTTGGACAAACTCCAAGTAGGTCATTGAACGCTGCACAGTTAAATTTTGAAGGTGGAGGTCTTTCCCACACACATTGTTTTGTTCTGTTAAAGAGCTTCTGAGTTCTATTGCTGAGCTTTAAACTTCATTATTGAGTAGTCTTATTTAAACATATCTCCTAAATATTCCTTGGAGGCAAGAAAAATTTAATTATATAGTTTTAATTTAATTACTCAGAGATGCTTATAGAGAGATTAAAAGGACTTAAAAGTCCTGTGAGCAGGCTTATGTTTCCTTAAATTTTATTCTTAGGTTATAGCAAGATTTTTAGGTTGGTTTATATTCAACTAGATTTTTTGGATGGGCAAAAGTTATTTTGAGGGTCTCACTCGGAGAGAAGCAATGCGAACAACATGTAAGCTATAAAATCCTTTTTTGGGTCAGATTTATTCTTCTGTGGTAGTTACTGCTTGCAGACTTGGAGAGACTGGGTTGTTAATGTTTAATGACTCAAACAATTGACCATTTAACAGCTCAGATGCAGAGGGTGTGCAACCTTGGCTGGAAACTACAGCTGGGTTTGAGCAAGGTAAGGGAAAAGACTGACCAGAGGCAAATCCTGTGAGGTGGGATAGTGCTTTTCATCATACCAATGTCTTCCCTTACAGAATGGCTGAAAACTTTCACAGATAGGTACATACATACATGCATACATACATACAAACATGCATACTTTGGGAAAACTCCCCTCAGGAGAGTGCCAGGACATTCCACCCAGCCCAAAGGTATTAATCCCTGCTGATGGGCTGTAATGAGCCATGACTTACTCAGCTTCACTGATGGGAAAGGCGGCTGTAATGTCTTAGAAGGTGCCCTGAACCATAAAAGACTCCTGAAGTGTCCCATGATCCAAAGTAACATCCAGTGTGAAGCTCCCCACCTGAGGGGAAGTACCTGGGCATTCCCACCCAAACCTGAGTGAATATAAACCCCTTCAAGACAGAGACCAGCATTTTGACAATACTGGGACACTCACCACTAAGACCAGAGAAGGGGACAAACAGGACAAGGATCCACAGGATCCACAGTCTCTCTTTTCCCATTTCTTTCTCCCTCTCCCTCTCTATCTCACATTTACTGTAAAATTAAAATCCATACTATTGACTTTAGTATATGGTCTCATTTGCATCTTAATTTGGGCAGACATCCCCTTAGTGATTTTAATAACTGGATCTTAACTAGATGGAAAATTCTGCTGCTGAGCATGCAAATATCTACCATAACCCTTGATCTGACTTGAAGCACATATCTTGCATGCCTCTCTCAAACATTCCATTATGTACTACTTTTGATATTTATTTTTGAGCCAAAAGCATGGCTACTAGTCATTTATGGCTTTCAGGAGAGAAAAAAATACATTCGGTGCTTTCTTCTTATCATCTTTTTCTCCCCAGAAGAGCACATCATTATTGTGATAGTAGATAACAGATACTCTAGCAGTAATAATATATAATAATGTAGTTTAGGTCTCATTTCATACTCAGAAATAAAAGTGATGAAAATAAGATAAAGGACTTTCATTTAGTTCTATTGTTACTAGCTGATGTCACCTCTTGTATTCTTGCTACAGGTTTCTTTCATTCAAAACTTGATAAAACTCTATATGTGTGTTTTCCATGTCTTCATTTTTTTGGCTGAGACTAGAAAAAATTTTGTGAAGTTAGGTTTTTTCCAGATGCTGTTGAAAATAACATCACATTGACTTCTATATAAAGATTATTTGCATACACCGTGATTCCCCATACAGCCATCAGCTGATAAGAAATGTCAACCAATCCCTGAATTGCTGTGCTGTTTTTAACTTAAGGTGAGTATCATTTTTTATGACAGAAATATTTATGTATATACAAATGTATTCAATCCTAGGTGTTGTTTCATACAGCCTTCAGGATATCAGAAGGCTGGTGTCTCTTACATATATCTGGGAAGAGTTTAATAGCCATGACTTCCCAAAGGTAAATCTTTATGTCATCTGGAGGCAGAAGAATCATTCATGGACACTGAAGAGGTGAGACTGGTTTGACTTTTCCACCTGAGAGTGAACCATAACTGAGTCTAGAGGCAAACAGAGAAAGACTAGATAGAAGGTACTGTTCTGTTTAATGGCTGAGATAATTGCAAGAGGGATGAATAATTAAATCACTTCGGCTCTGTTTTCTCAGCAAACAAATGGGGAATCACTTCAGTCTGACTCAGAGAAACCCTTTTTGAGAGCAGGGAAATAATGTCAGCAAATGCTTGTCTGGACTGACTGATGAAACCACTCTGAAGCTGGGTGAAATCACTGCCTTATACCAACAGAAATTCAGAGCACAGTCAGTGCAAATGAGCAGCCTGGGCAGTGATTCAGCCCCTGGCACAGGGATGTCAGGTTCTGTCAGAGCCAGGCTCTGGGTGACGCTGGCACACTGCAGCCCCAGGCAGGTGCAGGGGGGCTGGAGAGGCAACAACAGAGGAGGGAGGCTTTCCTTTTCTGTTTGCCAACAGAGGAAACAGGTACTTTTTGATCTATAGAAGGAAAAACTTGGAAGGACAGATTACTTTTTTTTTTCTTCTAGCACTCATTGTTTCAAAACCATTGGGAACAAGTGATGCAATGAGAGCCAGCTTTTTCCCCACACTTGAATGCACTGTTGCTATCATAAATCTACTTATTTATGATTCCAATTTGCAGTCACTTCCCTGGGCCATTTATTTGCTATTTAAAAAAAGAGATGCCAGACATTGTCCAAAAGGATATGCACATACAATATCACCAGGGAAAAAATTAAAATATAAAGCCTTCTCCCTTAGCTACTCTTAATCTCTTTAGAGACTGTTCTTTAGAACTGGGAAACACAGATGCACTGAGTACCCAGCACCCTGGTATTTGAACACTGTTTAATAGTTTGCTTTGTACAATATAATGAATAAGTTATCTTCAGTCACATATTCTTTTGTTGTTATTGTTATTATTATTATTATTATTGTTACTACTACTATCATTATTATTTCAGTCTTACTTTCCAAGTATAGCCACCATACTCCACTCTTATCTTGTTTTCTTTTCATTGCAACTTGGATTTTGAGCACTTCAGCTGAGTTAATTCAATTTACAGGCTCATTAACCAGACTGCAAATGAAAGGGGAAGACAGTGTATCTCCACAGGAATTCTCAGTGTCATAATGGTCTTTGGATGTTAAAATCTCAGGAGCTTCTGCTGCAGCATCAGTCTGATTTCTTATACTTGCAACCCAAAATAGGATCCAATAGGTGAAAAAAGTGGCAAAGAAACTGAAGGAAAATTGTAATTCTTTTTCCTCCACTAAATACTAAGTTGCATGTGATTTTCTCTATAGGCTTCCTGGTTAAATCTTTACAAATAATGATTGACTTGCCAAAAAGCTTGTATTCTAAATATCCCTTTTTTTTTTTTTTATCTGAAAGCTGCTTTAAAACAAAATAAATAATTTTGCTCTCTCTGAATCTTTGTTTTTCCAGCTCTACCTTGATTTGTCACTGCTAAGAGACAGTGACAGCACTCAGCACTGTTTCCAGAAGGTTTGTCTGAGGGCTGTATCCTGAGCCTGCCTGTACAAGCTTTCTCAATGTTGCCAGTCCCACAGCAATACTCTGATCACATTGTTATTCCACCTTTTAGTCATGAGATTCTTTCTATGAGTGTGAGATTTTTTCATTTATAAATGGCTTTTTGGAAAGGCTTTTTGTTTTGTATTGAATTGTTTTGGTTTTATTAGTTTTACTCTAACTGTCGACTTGCTATTTCTTATTTCTTTGCTCCATGGAGCTGAATTATATCAGTTCCCAAAGGATGCAGCCTTCAGCTGAACACACATATAAAAATGACTATTTCTTTTGTGATGGGTATTCATCAGAGACAAATTCAAATGCACACTCCCATTTTTATTTGGTTTTTATATTTGAAGTAAGTATTCTCAAAGACACAATTTCAAACCAAATTTTTGGTGAGGTTTTGTGGCAGTCCTAACTCTAAGCAAGCTTATCAGGAACTCAAACTGCCTCCTCACCCCCATCACTGATGCTGAGCTCAAGATATTGACTGAGCTGCAGCACATTTAATTTTAAAATTTACCCTTAGTCTCCAGTTAACCACACACATCTCAAACAAACCCTGTTCACAGGCAGTGGCCTTTATGCCTGGCAGTTAAATGCTTGGTGACTAAATGTCACCCCATTGAATGCAAAGGATATTTCATTGTCCAGAACTGTCCCTGGAACACTGAGCAGCATAATGATTCCTGATAAAATAGGCACCTGGGATGTCTGATACTGCAGTGAATTTTCATAGACATGCTCTGTCGCTAGGATGCCTTTATTGTGGTCTCCAAAGGCATGCATTTATTGGATCCAAAAATCTCCTTTCTCTGGGATTTCAATTCCAGGCCAAGTAATTTGTGAGATTTGCCCTCACAAATCTTTCTGTATCTTACATTTCGAGAGAGAGTTTCTCATTTTCCTTCAGCAGGCTTTGTAAAATAACCCAAATGAAAGCTAAATCAGCTGGGCAGGTGAAGACTCCTTTCCAAAAAGTGAAATATTTTGGTGGTTTATCTCTAGTACAGAGATCAGATTATTTAAGGATGACCCAGTGAGTGACACAAATGAATCTTAGTTATCAATGGCATTTCTTAAATGTTCAAAACTACTGAATCAGGACCCCTAAAATCTGAAGACTGGGTAAATATTGTACAATTTTAAAAGGTGCATATTTGTTTTCTCTTTGATCTTGAACTCATTTGTTATTTTCAAACCTTTCCTTGCAAAAATATGGAGAACCATCACATTTTTTCCAAGCAGCTAAGATCTCCATGCAATCCTTTTATTTCAGCAGTTATACAGTTGCCCATGATCATGTCCAGTCAGGTTTTGAGTAATGACATTTTTCAATCTTGTGCTGGAGGTCACTAGTGTTTGTGATACAACAAAATTGCAAGAATTGCCAAAACTAGGATCTTAGGGTGAGTAGCAAAAGAGTGCACACAGCATCTTGTGTCTCTCTTGAACCTCTTTCATACAGTCTATTGTGTAAGGATAGGCCAGCAAAAGATACAGCCATTAACTCACACAGCAAAAGTTACTGTCTTCAGTGAGATCTCAACACTTGGCATCTGATAACCCATCAGCCACCTGCTTACATGGATTTCCATTGTCAATTCTTGCCAGGTCCATATTATCACAGTGGATAAGCACCTAACCTTATTTTAGAAATCTTCACCATGTGATGCAAAAGCATTCATCAGCCATCCACATTGTTTAATCAGGGAACAGCTGGATAGCTGTTGCCACCCTTTGCTGTGGAAGGACTCCAGATGTGGAGGGGTGGAATTCTTTACAGAAGCTGGATACAGAACTATCTATAGTTCACATGTTCTTTATTGTCCTACCTAGCATTTTAGTGATAGCATTTTAATATTTAATTACAGCCCAGGTCAACATAGACCTTTCTCAGAGGGATGCTCACATTGCTGCTACAGGGGTAGGGGAGACTTGTGAAGGATGATCTTGAAGGTCTTTTCCAACCTAGCCATTCTGTGAATTCTGTGAACATAATATGCATGCCAGCAGCTAATGGAAGAAGCACTGTGATCTTTGAAGTAAACATAGATTCTGTGTCATTTTCCAGTCCCTCAGTGATATTTGGTCACTTCACCAAAGACCTAAATCTCATAATAGGAGATAGAGTTTCTGAGTAGCTCAAAGACTGCCCAGTAACTGTGGCACTACATGGCATTTACCTGAACCATTACTGAACTATTACTGGACTAATATTATCACTATTACTGCTCAGATGGCTGGACCAGTCTTTCGTGATGAAAAAGTTGAACTCTAGACCACGTGTCAAATTTTATTTTTGTTGTTTCCATCCCTCTTTCCTTTAAAAGATCACAGGCACCCAGTAAGGCACAGGGTTAAAGCCTCACTGAGTCGAGAGGGTCAAGTGTTGAAGTGAGAGCTTTTTGTGCTCTCTCCCTTCAGCAGTTTGACAGTAGAGGGCAACACAGAGTGTAGCAGGGAATCAAGCTACAATTTGCATGAGCAAATGGGATAAATCTCTTGTCAGAAACACTGGCAGGAGCAAAGGGCAGAGTTCTTTGGTTTTGGACTCTCAGCGACAGTTTTAACAATGTATTTGCCTTAAGATTTTGTTAAAATACTACTTTTTTAAGATATAGTATTAGTCAAATCTGGAAGAAAAGAAAATCTCACAGCATGCCTTTCCATGCTTTTATGAGCTTTGTATAACCATTATTTGTTCATGTAATGCAGATTGATTTCTTTCCTGACAGAAAAGGTTGTCAATTTTAATACATAATATGCCCCAAATTATACAAGGAATGCTTTAAGCAAACACTGTATCTGAACACTTTAGAAATTTGTACACTTTTGGCTATGTATATTTCTGTTTCTTAGGACTTATTACCTACCATTTGATATCATTTATAGTCCTGAAAAAATGTTCATTCTGGGATAAAAGTCAGCATATGGCGTGATGGCATAACTTACAAGAACACCATGATTGTATTACTGAAAATAGTTATGTGCTGTAAAATGCTGGTCTATATTGATAAATAATTGATTTTAATAAACATGAAGTTTAAATCCCAGGTTTGGTTTTATGTGACTGTAGCTGGAGTAGATGTACACACATGTACATTCACTGGAATGAAATGCATGAATGTGTCTTGTTATTTTTCTTTTTGAAAGAAAACTAAGATTGTTTCCTCTCTGTTGATGCATATTTTGAGCCCTTACTTCATAAGAATACACTAGCCAGCATATTAGATGACAGATTTCAAGAGTTAATAGGTTTCCTTGGTGCATAATAATTGAATTTGGTGCCATCAGCTGGAGTTGAGTCTCACTTCACCTTAGAGTAAATTAATAATATTGAAGTTTTTTCATTTTTAACAAACACATATTGATGTATTTCACATTTGTATCACAACTTCTTTGCCATGTGTTGTTCAATACAATGAACAATTTGCATGTGTATTTCAGTGTCAAATCTGAAGACCTTTTATCTCATCTCCCTTTCTCTGTCCAAACTTCCCTCAGCTCGAAACATTTTTCTCTAACTTTCAGGCACTATCAACAAGAAAATCAAGCAGAGTGAGAAAGATATTAATTGGTATCATAATTTCCATTTGTTTCATATGCAATGATTTCACTAGAAGCTAATATTTATTATGGCAAATTCTCTGAAAGCCTTTTAATCAAATTCAAAACTCCTGGCAAATAGAGTAGTCAAAGGAGAAACATTTGCATATTAAGCAAAGTTTTCACAGTCCTTTTTTTTCTCCACTGCTCTGATCCCCTGCTCATCTGCTTCCCCATCACTCAAGCCTTGCTGCTTTGCCTGCTTCTTTCTGATCACTTTTGTTGATCTTTCCTTGGAATCTACACACTACTTTTTACAGTAAAATAAAATTATTGTTTAGAATGTCTAGCTTGTAAACTTTCAGCAATATACATATATATTTTCAGTAAGTCCTGATTTATCAGCTGTATAAAAAAAATGCATTGTTCCTCTGCCTGGAATAAGATAGATCACAACCAAGTCATTTTCCACCAAATTTTCAAACTATGCAATTTGCTGTTTCATGATCAATAGATGGTGTAATGCAAGAAGTGATTTCATACCTCTCTGGGTCTTGTAATAAAATAGTTTTATTATACCAGAATTATATGTATTATCCTCAAACTAACTGTAGAGCTTCATGTATTATCTTGGGAAACATACATATTCCTATTGAATTGGCTGATACTTTAACAGTGGTTTTTTTAGTTTGACCTGAGAAAGTTATCTGTCTTCAGTGCTCTTAAGAACCTAGTATTTAAGGGGAAAAGTATAATATTTCATTTGATCTGGGCATTTCAGTTATTGTTTCCTTTGCTGAAATAAAGAACAAAACAAAAGTTATGCAGGAATAAGAAATTAAATTACATTTACAAATGTAGTTTGAACTGAGGCAATCATTGCAATGCCCATTGATTAAACTAATTTCTTGTCTAAATATTCAAACAGTCTGACAAGGCAGAGAGTCATTTTGTACTTAAAGACCAACACTGCAAAGTAAGAGTTGATATTTACATCTTTGCTGGTTTACATATGTTTTCCTTTGGACACTGTTGCTTTATGCATCTAACTCACACTCTCTAAATTGCAGGATTGAAATACATAATATTGAAATAATGATTATGCATTTACTAATTTAGCAATACACTGCTAGGAAAGTAATTGCCTAATAATATAATTAAATAATAGGCATATCACTATTACTGATTTAGCTGCATAATTCTGGATAATTACTGCATACAATTTTACAGTTATCATCACTCAAGTATTATGCAAGACACACAACTACTGTTGAATTAGAGCACTAACACCCTCTTTCCTCCCGCCACCACTTAGTTCATGGATGCAAGTCCCTCTACCATATCCCACACCAAGTCTTTCAGACACAGACATGATGGAAAGCACTGTGGGTTTTCTAAGAGATCTCCCTCCAGAGCCCCAGAAGATGGGCCAAGACCTCATTTTACAAGTTTCACTGTTTGTAGATACATTTGCTCCTGGCATCAGAAGATTCACTCCCTCCTGAGCTCCTTACCTGATATCTCTCCTTGTTCCAATTTATTCTATTTCCAGAACCACATTTTTGCCACTCTTGGATCTCCTTTCCATTGACCAAACTCTTCCTTATGAGCCAGAGGTGGACCAGATCTTTTGCTTGAAGGCATATCTGGCTCCTCTTCACCTCTGAGTGAGATGGACCTGTTTTTTAAGCCCCTAGGTAGTGCAGGATCCTTCCTCTTGGTGCGAGAAGTTGCCAGCTTCCATTCTTTCACTTCTAAAGAGGTTGCACTCATCTTAGGACTAGGTGTACCCTTTTATCCCTATCTCACCCTCACCTGGAAGCAGAGGCACCCTTAAGTTTCTCAGAGGTTTCACAGCCATCACCATTGATCCTGTATCTTGTCCCCAGAAGGCTCAGGAGCTCCCTAAGCAGAACTAGCACATCTGCTGTGCCCATTAGAGTCCCCATAGCAGGAATCACTGAAACCCTGCAGAGTAGCTAGAAGAACACAGAGTCCCAACAGCTTGGGCTAGCTCAGAGAAAACCAAAGTTCATGAAGCTTTGTAGAAGTGAAATATTAGTTAGATAACTGCAAATATCTGGAAAAGCCTAAGCAATCTCTGTGTAGGTAAGCTCTGAATTTGGAGGGGAAACATTTGCTGCTATGTTTTCTATGGCTGTTTTCCTAGACCAATCACACTGCAAATATGAATTTAAATTCTGAATATATACCAAATATACTAAATTAAAAGACTTTTTCTTATGGCCATGCGTTTGCAATTCTATGATACTGGTAGCAGAAGTAGAGCACAAAAGCCTTTGCCCAAAGCCTGACCTATTTATTCTGTTAACCTGATGCTTCAGGTTATACACACTAACATTATGGACAGCCAGGAATTTTGGACTATGGCATGTGTCTCTCTGACACACTATCACAAAGATTTTTCTTTGTGGCCTTATATTTTGTTGCATCCCTCAACAGCAAAGTTTTAGTTTGATACTAAATGTGCAGACCTGGAGCTCAACTAGTTATCTGCCTCTCAGGTTATATAATGAAATGTTTTGTAGATACTCAATTAAACTGATCACTGAAAGATAAAACAGTCCTGAGATCAGACACAGATCTACAAAAAAATCTTGTCTGTAAGACTGAGTGGCTTCAAACTTCAATACCCTTAAGCTTTGTAATGTTTTTGATTCACAATGATTGCATGTACACTGCTATGTGGAGCACCCTGTAGGCTTGCAGTTCAAATTACTCTTACCTGTATTGCTGCAGTGCAGGATGTCCCCATGGTCTGCAAAGTTTTTAGGCTAAACAGAAATCCTGGGTATAGACTGTGCTTAAAGTCTTAGAGCTTATTTGCCCTATGGACAGAATAAATTGTCTTTCTATCTGACCTATGCTTGGGATAGATGTGACAGACAGACAAACTGCAGGTATAGAGCAATTGAAACATTTCAAGTCAAGATGTCCAGCAGCAGAGTTTTCTTACTTTTTTTTTTTTTTTTTGCAGTTCATTCATTAGGATATTTGCACAGATGGGAGAAATTTAAACAATATAGTCTGAAGAATGTAAATAGGCTCAGGGCAAACACAAACCTGTGGAGACCTATAAAGGGAAATCACTACATTCTCAGCCTCCATTTTATTCATGTTTTGTTTACTATACAAACATGGAGAGGCAGAGGTGATGAGGCATTTGCTCAGGAATTATTCAGCACCATCTGGCATCTTGAGGTAATTAGTCTGCACTGTATCTCCTTTGGAAACCATAGCAACTCTACAATAACTTAATTGTGTTCTCTGATGATGGCATAATAAATAATAAGTGTTACTGCCATAATATACTAATTAATGCAGTTTCAACTACCCAGCTGCTGTATACAAATGTCCTGACTATTATGGGTTTCTTGGTAAGAAGTGTTGGCAAAACAGAAAAAGAAAAGGATTCAAAAAGAGCATAATTTTGCATGACCTCACTCTTTGATAAATTCAAGGAGCAAATGGTATGTGATTTAATTGATTAAGAATTGCGGGAATCAGTCAGTCAGTCAACACGGTATATGGGAAATACATCAGATTTGTCAAACAAATCTAATTGCATTTCTTAATAGCCTAAGCTTTGATGATTAAAAATAACTAAGCAGATGTAAACCACACAGCTCTATAAGGTATTTGATGTGCTGCAACATGACAAAATATTACTAGAATTCAGTATTACACAGTATCAATAAGGTCCATATTAAAAAGATCAAGAAAGGGTGACAGGGTTTGTGTGGAAGCCAAACCCAAAAATCACAGTTCAACTTTGCAAAATGTAGTCTTTTACATCTAGAAAAAATGAATACAACCTATTTGGCCAAAAACATATGAATCAGAAAAGGAGTAAATCTGAAAAATATCTCTGAATAACACTAAATTCAGAAATCCATCTATATTTCTGTGAAAAGAATACAGGCTAGTGGATCCAGAAGCAATAAACCTGGTGTTAAAATATGGTTAACAAAGTTCAGGTGCATGGTTGTATACATGGCATGCTTGTTTCCAATGCAGGCAAGAGTGAAAGAAATTATTCATGACTGGAGAAAATAATCAAGCAGAAAAATGTGGCCATGCTACAGCCCTGGCCATGGCATTAGCCAGTGCCTGTTTGTCAGTCTAGCAGTGGGAAGTCATACAATGCAAATGTGCCCAGCTGAAAGACAAGGGTTATTTGCTCCATGTGTCATCTCTTCCTCTATTGCTCCCAGAGCCTGTGCTTGTACTTCAGCATAAGGCTGCCCTACAGAGTGAGCAAGGGCCAGCTTGCTCAAAACTAGCTCAGGGATCTCTACCCAGGCCCAGTGTCATGTTATTTAGACATGAAAATTTTGTGTCCAGCTCAATTCAGACACCATTAAATACGAGAAATTGAAGCCAAACACATATTAATGTCCTAAATTCAAATTGAATACTTTTCAGGAACACCCAAATTACTGGGCTTAGTCCAGGAGACAGTAGTAATATAATGGCCTATGATATAAAGAGGACGTGACAAGAAATGATCACATGGCCCCAATCAGTGAGCACTGACCTTGATTAAAAAAAATATAGAGTCACTTCATTCCCAGACTGTGTTTGTCACCATTACATTGTCACACTGTGAAAAAAACAGCAGAGTGATCCTCCAGTCCTCGAACAGCACAAAATTTGGAAATACTGTGTTTTCATTAAGACTCCATTTTAAAATTGACAGACACATTTTAAAATCAGATACTTGTCAGTAAAAACCAAATTCCTTAATAAAGGAAATTTCTAGGGGAAAAAAAGTGGAATTTATCCAACTGAATGTTACTTACTGAAAGTTAACTGAATGCCATTGTCACGCATTCAGAACGTCAACACAGATGTCTCCTTAGTGGCAATTGTATTCATTTAATTTCATTTCATTTCGTTTTGTTTCGTTTCATTTCATTTCATAGCGCTAGGACAAGGAGTAATAGGTGCAATTTGAAAGAGGGGAAATCTAGGTTAGATATAAGGAGGAAGTTCTTTATTGTGGAGATGATGAGGCCCTGGAGCAGGTTGCCCAGGGAGGCTGTGGACATTCCAGCCCTGGCAGTGTTCAAGGACAGGTTGGATAGGCTCTGGAGCTCCCTGGTCTAGTGGGAGGAGTCCCTGTCCATGGCAGCAGGTGGGGGTGGGACTGTGCGTTCTTTAAAGTCCTGTCCTACCCCTTAACATTCTATGAATCCTGTAATTACGTAAAACACCAGCACAAAACAGCATGTTTGTTCTGTCATGCCCCCAGGCCTGTTGGTCATGGTACCCTTGTCCCACCTTTCTTTCCTAACACAGATATGGCTGTGTTGATTTTCCAGCTCCTTAAGAAGGAATGTACATAGTGAACTCCAGTGCGAGTAAATACACTTGTATTCAAAGTGGTAACTGAAATGTTTTATAATCCTATTAATTACAATACTCAGTCTCATTCTAGCTTAGGCCAAAACTGTACCTTGATCCCTCACAACAGATCTAGCTTGTTTTATGGCAGTATAAATAATGAGTTATGAGTAGTTGTAGAACAAAGGTACTGAAGATAATATTGCATACAGTAAAAGCAAATTAAAAAAAAAAAAAGGTGATTCAAAAGTATAATTACAGGTTAAGATGTATTGATACACTAGGGAAAAAGTTGCCAAGCATATACATGAGACTTTCAGAAAGAGCAAATAATCACAAGACAATTGTGAAATATGCTTTTATTCATCATGACTCATATTTGACTCATGGTAAGTGAAATCAATTTCAGTCACAGGCATAAGCACAAATACATTTTTTTTGTGTGAAGCTAAGAGTTGTTTTGACTGGTTATTAGCTCTACCTCAGACGACCATTCCCAAATATCTAGGGAAAACAAAATCCCACAAGATCAAATTGTGCTGAACTCATCCCCATTCCAGCTCACAGAAAGAAACACGGGAGTGATTGTGCAGTTTCTACCCTTTCTCTGGCAGCCAACCCTTCCTTTAGAGATCATAGCATCTACTTGGGCTGAATCTTGTCACAGTAGAGGGAAACGGTGCTGAGGCTTCTCAGGCTGCCCTCTCCAGTGTCGTGCAGTGTCCTCAGCCTGCCACACGAGGGTTCGCATCCCCGGAATGCCCCTGCCATGGGACAGCTCCAGATTCACCCCTGCCTCCAGTTCTACATCCCAGGGAATGCCCATGCCTTGGGGGCGGTTCCAGCTTCACACCTGCTGCCAGCTCTGCGTCAGCAGACACACAGCAACACCACAGCAAGAGCTCTTGGGCAAAATCCACTTCTCACTTGCAAGATGACAGGCTTGGATGAAATTCTATAGCTTTACATCTACTCCTGTGAAAAGCAGATGATTGTGCAATATGTCATGCAATCGAGTCAATAGAAATTTGTTTACTTATTTCTGTATTTTTGAATACTGAAAAAGCTAAAGGACTTCCATTACCTTCAGTTGAACCAGTTAAAACCCAGCGCTCAAAGGGACATGCTATAGACCTGTGTACCTGAAGCAGAATTCAATACTGTATGTATTTTTTCCTGATTCTATTATATGAGCATACTTCATTGTTCATTTTCAGATATATGGGAGTTAAGCATAAAAATAACAGTAACTGTGTCTATGTAATGTGTGGAGTGGGAGGAAAAGGGGGACTTTGAAACAATTTCAGAATTAATAATGGTATGCTATTCTAGGCACTGCTATTTTATACTAACTTAACAGAAGACTTTGAAATTGTTTAAATGTTTTCCATTAGATGAACAATGCTACCTGCACAAGGTATCTTATGTTCTTTTCAGAACAAGGGAAGGGGATTGATCCATTTCCCCTCCTTTCCCTTCTTCCCCAAGTCTCTCCTTTTCCTCCTCCTTTCCCCACATTTCTGTGACTTGCATTTTCACGTGAGAGTAACTCTTACCTTCACATCCAAAGCAGCACTAAGCTTATAGGCAGCAATCTAGCAATCACCACCACAATCAGCTGGGGCTTTGTCCTTACAAGACATTCATGGATATGTGCCAGAGAGTTAACCTTAGTTGCAGATGGAACCCTGCCTGAACAGTCAATAATAAGTCTAATAAACAGTTAATAATAAGTCTAAGTGAGATATTTCAGCAGCTTGACTTGATCATTATCATCAATCTGAATGCAGAAAGCAGTTCAGATCATTTACTGCTTAGACAGGTTGAAATCTTATTCCATGATTCTAGCTAATCCACAGAATTACTCAGGTAAACTTAGCTTCATTTCCAAGAATAGATGGATAGACGCTGGTTTTCCTGCCTCAGACATTGTAACATCAAAAAGGAAAAAATTTCTGGGCTGATTAAGGTAGTGGTGCTCTAACAAATTCAACATCTCATCTGGATCTGCAAGCAAAGTGTGCAGTACCAGGAATTTTCATGGCTTTCACTGTGAGGACTCTCACACTCCCTGAGACAGCCTTGGCTCTCCAGCTCCCTCCAAGAGCCTGCTACCCTTGCTGTCATCCTCCTGCCTCCCACAAGTTAACATCTGCTAGCATGAGTTAATGCCATTTAGCAATACCTGACATTTTCTAAAGAAGCACTACCTTCCTGAAAGGTTTCAGCCTGACCCTCCAGGCAGTCTGCAGAGGTGTGCCTGAGGACAGAGCTGTCACTCACCTGCTCCCATTCTCCCAAACCTCAGTCCTGCATTCCTCTTCCTGAGGTCCTGCCACACCTCCCCAGGAGCAGAGCCTCTGTCACAGCCCACCTGGGCAGCAGCCTGTCCTTGCCCCACGCTCCTCTGGAGGGGTTGAGCACTGGGCTGAGCACTGGGCTGTGCAATCTGCTGCATTGCCTTGATGCAGAGCAATGGGAACATCTTGCAAGATCACATTTCAGGACTTCTTTCTAATCTTTGTTTTTCCTAGACTAAAATCACAAGCAATTTCCACAGCCCCATTAGGCAAGGTATTTCAGAAAACACTGACAACCTATGTGATATGATTGTTGTAATAATGAGGTCTTTCATCAGAGAAGTCTATGAATAATTACTTCTAATTAAGTAGCTCATAGATGCAGTATACCACTCATCAGTGCTTGAGTTCTGCATTACAGACTGTAATAATTTTTCTGCTAGTGTAAATGCTGAGCAAGAAAGTATAATCAATGAAAACATTATAAAAGATTTGTGTCTCTGCTAGGAAACAAATTGAATTTTTTTTCCCTTAGTTTTGTTTTCCTTATTTGCTCTTGCAGTAGTAGGCAGTAGTTGTCCTTGGCCAATGACTCATTCTGACTGCAGCACTATTTGAAAAACAGGGGTGAAGAGATAAGTACAATAGGAAGAATACAGAAAATAAGAAGATGGGCTACACACAGAAAGTCATTGACTTTCTGTATTAAGAGAACTTAGGAGTAAATTTTTTCTGGAAAGTTCTGAGACAAAGATAATAGACACAGAAGGCTTATTTTAGAGAGCTTTACAATCTGTGGACTGTCATTACACCTACCACATATAATTCAACCTTTCAGATTTATAAAGTTGGCATGTTATGCCTTATTCTGGGATCAGATACCCCAGAACTCTTTAGGAGATATCTGATGGCAAAATTAATGTAACAAATATGGTTGTGATTACATGTAGAACAATAATACAAGAAACTATAAATATTAACATAGAATTCATAGTAACCCAAAGACTGAATATTCATATGTAAATGGATAAACTATTCTTGGACCCAAGTGCTTGCACACTGCACAAGAAGGCGAATTCTGACAACATTACAGGCAAGAAAACAATGCATGGAGGAGCAATGACTGGGTCATTATTTATTTGATAAATGCTGAGCAATAAGACAATCTGACTTAAAAATTCAGGAGGTAAAATGTTTAAGTTTTTATAGTGGACTTGTAAATTTTGTACTTTCAAATTTTACTTGTTTGTTTGGGATTTTTCCTCAGAAAGAGACTTTTAATCTTATTAATAATATCAGACAGGTGTAAATGGAACAAACCCAGGAAGGAAATCTTTGTTGAGATTCTTCAAATAAATGTTGAGATACCATACAAAGCCATGAGAGACAGAAACTTTTGCAGTAGCTTAGATATTTAGAATTCAATTAAGAATCCGGGTCTTAATATGCTTGGGATATGAGACAATAAGAGCAGGTTTTCACTGCTACATCCTCAGTGAGTAAAATGGAAAAAAAATGTAAGATAGACTATATACTATACTTCTTAGAGAAAAATCAGAATTACAAAAGGCAATAGCAGCAAACGTAAGAAGTTTTTAAAATGCATCAAGAATATTAAGGATCATTTTGTCTGTAAAAGAAGAAATGTGAAAATCAACTGCTTGACTAGAAACAAAAACAAACAAACAAAAAAGTGGTAATGCAACCATAGTAGTATTTCCTGAAAATTTTTCCTTTTATGAGGTTTTAAATTCTTATGATAACAACAATTATAAATATATGAGTTTGAGTAGATGCCTACCAAGAAACCAGAACTTAAAAAAGGGAAGAGAGGCAAAACAAAAATCAAAAATAAAAATTAAAAAAAAACCCAAAACAAAAGCAAAAAGATAGAGCAAACTTGTAAACAGAAGTCTCAGACTTTATGACAATATTCCTCCAACAGTATATCTGCCTATTTTGTACTTTCACAGCATTCCAGTAGCACTGCCATAGGAGATGCTGAACAGCCCACATTATTTTTTCACTGCTGTGAGCTGACAGAAGCACAACTGTTTATCTGAGGCAGAAACTAAACACCTTGACAGCACACAAGTGCCTACTTGCTCAGACCTGTAAGTACAAGCATAATGTTGGTCATTATGAGGAGTCCCTCCAACTCTAAGACAGCAAATCATATTTCTATCTGTCTTTGCAGAATAAAGGCTGCAAGTTGACATTGATGTAGAAGAAAAAAATACTTATATGGCAAGTGGAAGAAACAGTAAATCATACCACACTGTTCTCAGGCATGAGATTGTAAGAAACATTGCACCTTTCTTTCCTTCCCTTTCCTTGAGTATATATTTTGCCAGCTGTAGTTATATACAAGCACCAACTTGGATACAGGTTTTCAGTTTCAAATATATCCATACATCTCTGAAGCTATCAGTTATCTGCAATGCCTGGGCATAGCTCAAGGTGGAACACAGGATATGAGACTGAGATCTTTCTCATAGGATATGAGGCTGAGACCCACGTGAGACTACAACTCTCACTGCTGAAGGAGACACAGAGGAAGGTCTAGCAGATAAATTAATAAAACTTCTCTTAATCACAGTTACAAAAATAAGGTGCTTAACAGATGAACTAATGAAGTCACAATGCTGAGCAACAAGTCACCCATGGCACAGTCTCCTTGTTTTAACAGTAAGATGGACCCCACTTCTGGCAAGCAAACCCCATTACCACAAGGTTTGTGAAACATTTCTAATGCAAAGCTCTTTGACAATGTTAATGTGGTAGTCAATGCTCCATTGGCAGAGCTGGCTGGCTGCATAATGGAAACTGGTGTACCGAGGCCACCTCTGGTTTTATAAGCAAAATCTTTACAGACTGCAAAAAAATTTGTAATGCTTGTCAATAATTTTTAATATGTGTCCTTCAATATTTATTCAGCTCCATGAGTCCACAAGTGACTGAGTATCTTTTCTGGGTTTAGTTCATATTCTATGTATTAAAACAGCCAATCTAAAGTCAAAAATGCGTCTCTAAGTGACAAGTTCTAATCTAAATCCCATCCTTGGGCAAAAAAATAATTTGTAATTCCTGTTTACCACTTTCACATTTTATGCCAGTCACATTTAATTAAAACTGCAGAAGCAGGGTATTTGTTGTAAATCCTAGTATGGCAAATACATCAACAGCACTATAAAAAATAAATAAGTCAATGCTACTTTTACTTAACCAAGTTTTCAAGCACATCGTGCATTATTTCTTTACCTTAATCTTTGAAGTTCTCCAGAGATTAAAAGAATGTTTTAGGATTTTTGCAGTCAGGAAATAGGAATGCAGTAGTGGCACACATGAGAAAATATTTCATTACTTCTGCAGTCAAATTTACAGCATAATAATACAGTAGTTTCTGAACATGCAAGTTCAAAAACAAATGCATTTCAGATGTACTGAGATAAGGGGCTCCATTGTCTTTATTGTATAATAGCAACTAAATTATCTTTATTATATAAGAGCAAAAGACACTCTATAAAATGAGTCTAGGTGTTTACAACTTAAGTTTATAACTCACTCTTCTTTATACTAGAGCATTATTATACCTCCCAAGTGTTTCTATACTGAAAGGGTGGCTACTTCCTTGTGAAGCAAAATTGATTTAGTATTTCGTAAAAGAGAAGAAAATCAGTTTTTTTGAAACTGCTTTTTTAAAACCTTAAAAAGGGAGGTATCAAGTCAGGGGACCAGAAGGCCTTCTAACCTGATATTCGGGCTCAAGCAGTGACCAATAATGGAAGCCTGAGGATGTCCCTCTTTACTTTTCAAATTCCCACAAAATCTAAAAAAAAAAAAATAATTTAGAGTTTAAGAATTTATTTCATTGCATTCCTAACTGCTATGAATAAATACATCTAGTTTTAAACTAAAGTTATGAATTTTTGCTTCTGCAAATCATCCTTTTATAGTAAATATCCCCCATTAATTATATTATCCAAAACCACAAAATGTTTTGGAGTACAATTAATGTAAAGCTAGCTGTGTTGGTCTCATACTATATTAACTTTTTCCATATTTATGGAAAATACTTTGATCAAACCCCAGATTATATGGAGTGTATATGGAATAATTCTGCCTGTCAGTCTAAAGTGCTCTGTGTCATTTACTCATCCTTTAAAGGATTCACAGAAATTGCAAATTTCTATTTATGAGCCTTTTAACACAGTGCAGATAACTGCTTCTCATATATATGATAGGATTTCTGTATATATCCAACTTAAATCTATTTCTACCATACCTCCAACTAAAAGGTCAGTGCAAAATTGCCACTTGACAATAAGGTAATACTCTAAGTTGCCCAACAGGACAGCAAACGACCCTAGGCTGCTTCTAGAAAAGTGACAAAAGGAAATGTTTTGGGCTGGCTTTTTTTTTTAGTTTTTTTTTGGTCTTTTTTGGGGGATTTTTAATTTAAAGTAGAGTTCTAAGTCCTTTGAATTCTTCAAAATAGACATATTTGACTTCTACTGAAAATAAGAGGAGGATGTAAGAAAAAACAGCTGCCAGGAGATGAGAGCATTAAGACATGCTGTACATCTCCCAGGTAAGTGTTTTTCCTAAAGTTGTTGATTTAGACACAATAAAAATGAAAGTTCAATAATAATGATAATTTTATACAAGGGTCACTTGGTCATGTCCACAACATGATTGCTATACTATTTCTTGGTATATAACTTTAAATTTGAAAAGTAGTTAAACAGAGATGTAGCTACAAAAAATACTTACACTGTGATCTCAAACAGAATACAATTTTGATTTGATCTCAAATGCATGATATCTGTAGTGTCTGATCCACTTTCATTCTTGTAATGAGACCTTACTGCCTGAAATCACTGCATATGTTCTCTCTACTGAAGTGAAAATAAACACGGTGAAGAGGGAAGTGATGCATGCCTGTTAAACTACAAGAAATTTGCAAGAAACTGTTCACAGAAGAAGAGGATGTTCCACATGAAAGCTCAAAGTGAAAAGCAATCCTCCATCTGGAATGCATATTTGATCTTGTTCTCCTATTACTATTTGGAGGATGTTCTGGAGATGAATATTGAGTTCAAAATTACTTGGGATAATGACCATTTTTTCAAGCCCTTGATGTAAGGCTTCTGCTTGCCACCAAATTAATGTCAATCTTTTGTGGTAAAAATCAAAGGAAGCAAGGATGACTCAAAGTCCCAAATTTAGACAAAAGATTACTTCTCACAGTAATAATTCACCAGTTCCTCAATCACTGCTTACCTCAGTGAGCACTATAGAGAGGGATCTACAGAGTTTTCTCCAAGTATGGGAGGAACTCCTAGTCAGGACTTTCTAGTCATCCAACTTATTGTCCCTACTGTCCTCTAGTCATTGAACAACAAAAACTTGTTTTCTAAGGGTTAATATGTGTCCTTAAGTTTAGAGTGGGACACATGCAACACTGCAAGAACATCCTCTTGCAGCTAATATATACATTTAATCTTTTTTTTATATATCAGGTAGTCCATGAAAGATTAATAGTGCTTTGAGACTGGCTTTGTTTTCTTTACCAACAGCTTTATTGCTCATTTTTCACTTAAGTGCTGTGTTCAACCTCCTGTTAGAAGCTCAAGGGAAGGAAAATGCCATATTAAAGATCAACTCATTCAGACACAATGATCTATGAAGGCACCAGAACAGGCCATAGGCTGTGTATATATTGTATTTTGGTAGGATCACACAACTTTCTGCCAGTTCCCCAGGCTCAGTGATGCTCTTCCACCCACCCCAGCTGCATCTTCATTGAAGATGCCTCAGGTGTGTCCACACCACACTTTTTCAAGGAGACACACAAGGTGTGCATACCTGCGTTTACCTTGTCCTTCAGGCATTTCTGGAATGACAGACACCTGCTAAACTAGGTCTGAGGTCCTACCTAAACAAAATGAAACCCTCTTCTTGGGTTTTCAGTTGCCTCACATACTATTTATAACTTTGCTTTTAAAGCATGGGTTTACTGCTCATAAAAGTACCAGGAAATGTCATTCATGAAGGCTCCCTATTTGTTCTAAAAATGCACATGCACAAGTTAAAAGAAAGTATAGCAAGTAACATGAAAAACATAGAAATGGACAGAGATATGCCTGCCAAAGGCAGGCTTTGTAAGATCACATCATCCAGCACCTGAACCTTATAAAGGTTCATTAATGTCTCTTATGAAATCTGAAAATGGCAGTCATTTTTTGCCATTCTTCTAAAGATTATGCAAAGACTGAAGGTCTATGAGCCCTAATTGATTAATCTCAAGCCTCCTTCAGGTTTAAAAGCCACAGTAAATAAATTCATGTACCAGGGTAGGTGGTATGAAAATACTGCTTCTTACTTTTTATGGACAGTCATTTGGACTTCAATGTTACCTGGAGAATAAGAGAATAACTTTCTAAGCATACCAGAGGAAGATACCTGTTAGAGCCTTAAACTTACATCTGCTGTTGCCATCAATAATCATTCACCAGTTCTGTACTCTGTTAAAAAATATTAAGCTGATGTTTTAAATAAATTACCAACTTCACTAGATCTCTTTCCAGTTCCAGTTTTCATCTGATATTCATTTCACAGGGCAAGTCTCAGCATTACAAGTCTGGTACATTTCCTTTACTGAATTACCTATCTCACTGAAAGCTGCTGGTCTACCCCTCGTTTAATAAAAAAAAGTAAAAGGTCACCACCATAAAATATCAACTTTGCTTCAGGCCAAATAAGTGTCATGCGTGTCTCTAGCCCTACTTTCTGTATTACCATCTTCTTAGAGCACTTTGCTGACTACTTCACTTCAGTGCCTTCCTGGCTGCCTCCTTGCAGCTCAGCTAGGGTCATCCAATATCACCTTCTATTGGACCTCAAGGCTGATTCTGATATTATCACCTGCCCTTCTTCACTGTCTACGAACATGCGGGAAGAAAACTGTACAAGTCTAACTATTGCACTTTGTAAGAGATACAAGCTGTAAAAGAGCATCAGCAAACAGAAATTATACTTTAAAAAACGAAACTAAACAGTTGGATATTCTGCAAGAATGTGTTTTTTCTCTTGAAGTGGAAAGCACAGCAGGGTTCTCTCATATGTTTTTCAGTTGCTTATCTTAATGTCTTTACCTAGTAGGAGACCACCTTAGAGTGGGAATTAAAGTCATTCTCTGTGTGGTTTCCTCTCCTGTTACAACATTGTTTTGGTGATTTCATGAGCAGTGAACCTTCTCAGTCTTGCCATGTATACAGATCCTTATCTTGTCTTTCCTCATCCCTGTGGCTTTTTCCAACCAGCATCAACTCTTCCATTTTATGATAAACATTCTTGCTTTTCTTAGACTCTCACATTAGCAGATTTCATCTCAGGCCAACAAGAGAGAAACTGGACAATAGAAAAGACTAGTCAAGAAATGGGTGGGGGAAAGAGAAGAGGATCAACTAAGACTACAAAAATTACTAGTCAAAACACGGCACATTACGGAGAAAATGTTTCAGATTAAGGAAAGTAAGGAAAAAAAGTAAAGAAGGGGTAAAAAAACCAAAATAATCTATAAAAAGAAAGCTCAGCATCAAAGTTAAAACAGACTATGAGAGTCAACTTACATCCCCAAAAGCTCATACACATATGCAAACATGACTCTTCTGGGAGCAGCATGGGAGTTGTGTGAGAAGAATATTTTACCATATAAAGATCTTAGGATGACAGCAGGTCAGTGGCAAAATGATAATTTGCTCAGAGGGCGCCAAGTCCTGGAAAAACAAGTGAGATAATCCCTTCTTATTTAGAGAAACAAAGCTTATGATTCACTGTATGAAATATAGAACCAATGGGTCAGAGCTCAACATTAAAACTTCTCTCTATAAGTACTATCCCAACAAACGGAAAAGCAGACCTGAGGAAAGAAGATAATGAATTATACGTAAACATTTCTACAGAATTCTAAGCAACTTTTTAAAGTAACTATAGGAATGAATGTGCAAGCAGCTTCTTTCTGTGTAGCAAGGTCTGCTTAACAGCCTGGTCCAACTGAAACCCTGCCTATTGTTTCTGCATGTCCCCAGGGCATATGCAGAGACTGGAGACCAGATATTAGGAACAGAGACAGGCTGCACTATGGAAGAGTAAATGGAAGAATGAGATTGCTGGGAAGGATCCCTGAAACACTCACATTTTTCTTCCCTATAGCTAGTATCCTGACAGTGTATTACTGAAATCTTCAAAAGGCCGGATTTTGGAACATACATACATACATATATATATATATATTTACATATATTGTAAACTATCACCATTACCAAACAGATCGTGGAGCATGGTGTTAGCCAGCTAGTGGAGATCTTGACAAATTTGAAATCGGTGGAAGGTCTGTACAAAGAGGCACTTATAGTAACAGAGATGGAAGAGAAAGATTTGTAGGAGCTAGGTGTGTCCAGGTAAGTATCCACTTTCAGGTACCTAAGTTTAAGGACATTTTCTCCCTTGAAACAATACCCTTTTGTTTGCTTCTGTGTTCCTACCTGGCACGTAACTAATATGTTTTACTTTAATGCATCTTTCAGAAATGGCCAGGCTATGTATACTGGGCAAAGAATGCAAAGTGACTCCCTCCTAAAATGACACAGAAAACGTGGGAACTGGAACACATATTATAAAAACAATACATGCTCTGCAGGTGCATGGGCTTTCACCATGAAACACAGTATTTTTACTGGAATCTCTTCTCTTTCATGTGAGCATGCCCTGTTGAGAGTTATGGCCACGTTGTATTACATATAGTTACAGTATAAAGGACAGACAAGATCAATATCTCCTGTGTAAATTATGCATATTTTTGGCTAGACTTTAATCTGTTCCATTTAAATTCATGACTCATTTCTTATGTGTAGCTGAGATTTAAGGAACTACATTTAAGTTAAAGACTGTGAAATTACAATATTTTGACAAATCAAAATGGTTAGCGTTCAAAGTTTTCTACTTCAATAGCACCATAGATTTTTAATATGCTAAAATTAGTCACCAAGTATTATTAGAAATTAGTCAGTGGTTTTAATGAACTGCTTTTTTCCCCATTAAACAAAAGAGAGAAATTTGAACAGAAATTTACATCAAATAGGCAAATCTCTAAAACCCTTACTTTATGTTCCATTTTCAATCAACTTTTCTAAAATTTTAGCCTGCTGGCCTGGATTGAGCTCTCCCCAATAGATCTTCCAGCTACACTTCCATAGCACTATGTCCTTGTCTTTCCCACTCTGCCTCAGAACTGGCCTGCATTTGGCAATTCCACCCCAAATATGAACTATCTGAGGAGTTTATTCCTATGATAGTATGGATATAGGCAGATCTACCATATAATTTCTCTTCTGTAATGCTGTCTTCAAGCCAGAATCATGCTCCCAGTACACATATTATGCTAGATGACAGACATACATAGTTATGGCACAGAGGTATGGCTTATTCCCAGTATCTAAAAACCCACAGACAGTCCACCCCCAAGTAGAATTGCAGATACTGGTTTTCAAGACAGTTTATTTCCATGACAGACAGAAGTGAAGGTGATAGAGACAGGACAGCAAACTATCTCTTTGTGAGCAAGATGAGCCTTCTGGAAGACTAGGTTTTGGAGACCCTAGCTCTGCCATGGCAGAAAAAAGAGTGCAACCTCCTGGTTGCATGCTCCTGTATGGATTCAAAGAGGCTTGTGAAAAAAATCAGTGACAGCTGATATGATCAGAAAACACTGGTCCAGCAAGTATACTCATCATCTAAGAAAAACCCCAGCCTTTAGCTTACACCTGCATCTGGTGACAGTAGATGGATGGGTTGCATGGCAGTTTCTGTGTGAAGTCCAGGAAGCTGTGATGTGCTGATGTTTTATTTTCTCACCTATACAGCTTTGCAAAAGACTTCCAGATATGCAAGACAAAGATATTGTTTCTAGTTTTGACCCCACTCGCTATGTCCTTAAAGGTGCTGGAAAACTGATAAACCTATAATGCAGGAGTTGCAAAGTCAGGAGATACAGACACTGGTCCAGCAGAGAAGGGAGCTGACTCAGCAGGCCTGGCATCAGTAACAGAGAGAGTAGATTAATCTAGAGCCAGAAGTGGGAAATAGTTCTTTCTCAGCAGCCACCCTACAACAATAGTTTCTGGTTTATGAGCCCTGAGGGAGAGCTGGATGGACAGCAGCGCTGTGAGAGCTATTTGTCAGAAGTATTCAGTCTGATCCTGAGCCTTCCCTTACCTTTTGCTATTTACAGTGAAAGCAAATGACATAAATTCTGGGCAATCCTAGCTGTCTCAGTGGGAAGTGGGGCTGGACCTCTCTGGCAAATCCCTCACGTCTCAGGTTCTAAGAAAGAGCCCAAATTAGATTGGAAATTCCTCTAGGGCAGGTGAGTGAGCAGGATTCAGTTGAGCACCCAGCCAGTACTTGGGATTTGGCATGCTAAGATTCTCAAGGTATATTCCTAAACATTCCTGGGAGGTGCTGGAGTTAATAGTGGATGTGGACAAGTCAATAGTGGACTTCAGACAAGTCAGTACTTAAAGCATGGAAAAGACATGGATAAATTAATTTAAAGATTTTTCCAAAATATCTATTCATGCAGTATATGACAGGACATAACACCTAGCCAATACTATAGGGCAAAAGACTTTTTGCTTCCACAGACAGTCTACATATGGATATTGAAAAGAGTAGAGGCAGACAGTCTTAGGAAACAAACTAAGAGAACTCCCAGCACTGCATAAAAGTCTGCAGGGTAGATCGGAGAAGTGAGATTAACGGGATCTCCAGAGGGATGACTGCATCTAAGGAGATACCTATAGCACTGTCTCCACTGAATATAGTGAGATGTTTTTCAGATCTCTGTCTTGTACCTCCAGTAGCTGCCTGGAGACATCACTTATAGCTGTTTTTTCTCGTGTCTTCAAATAACCCACACAAAGTTTCTCTCAGGCAGGCAGAGAAACCCTTGTCATCGTGACCACAGAGGCTGGTATGCTAAGTATCTCAAGTTAAAATCGTGCTGTAGAACATTACTTCATCATCTAGACTTACCACTTCTACAACAATTTAACTGACGTTACATAAGGTACATAGAGCTCTTCACTATAAGAAGATAAGCCTTACCAGAGTATTAAATAAAGCATAATAGCATATACTGATGGATGAGAAAAAACCAAAAACATTTTGTTTCCATAACAATGGGAAAACTGAGACCAGTTTTCAAGGTCTTTGCTTGCTTTCTTTTATTGTTATTGCTGGTTGTAAAACATCTGAAGGAAAAACAGCTGAAGTGCCTCTACTCTAGAAGGAGATCCAAGAATCCATCATTCAAATTACATCATCCATCAAGGATTAGCTTCCAGGAGTCTGGCTTAGTGCTGCTTGAAAAATTACTTTAAGCAGTCCACAGGTGGGAATGGACATACAGAGCAAGAAGAGCAAGACAAATGCCAGTCTTCCTCCAACCAGCAGCACTGAAGCAATAACATTAGATTGCCAGCTAAATATCATCTCCAAATTGAAATGTTCTCAGGACTTATTTTATTGTACAGATCAATTACACAACCTCCTCCAGTCAATGTTTAAAAAAAAAAAATCTACCTTGAAATTTATCTGAAAGTCTTTCAGCTAAGCCTGGTCTGTGTTTGCTGAAAGTGCCATGGAACAGTTCATCCCCTGGTGCAGGTATGCAAGGAAGATTTATCAGAGGCCAGGCAGCCCAGGAGAGGTGAAGAGCTACAGCTGCAGAAAAGCATCTCCTACAGCCTCCACCAAGCAGGGAAGCCTTGCTTTTTTATTCTCCCATTAGGACACTGGCATCAGTCCAGCTGTTGTATGAAATTGGTAAGTTCCTGAGACTTCTGTTGCTACCAGGCCTCTCTGAGAGCTGTTTTTGGGACTGCCAGCCTTATGTCACTGGGAAAGGTTTATGGAGTCCCAGGTAATTTCTAGATAGTCCCAATCATCTTTCAGGATATTCTTATGAACACGTAACCAACCTGAAGGACAGAGGTAATACAAGACAAGACCAGATGTATTTCTTCTCATTGTTGCTGCTATTGTTACATCCTTTAACTGCATGTGGATTTTGTGATGGAACTGTCATTTCTCTTCACCACTGTCAAACTGAAGGGTAAAAAGCACGCATTCTTAGAGCAATGCACTACCTAGTTTTCTACTCTTATGTACACTTAGTACACTCAATCTACTTAGTCTGACATGGCAAAGACTCAAATGGCTATTGAGGGGCAAGATGGCAGCTCTTCTTCAGTCTCAAGTCAACAAACAAGTATCATTTTCCTAACTGTGAGTACTTTGTGGGAGGGAAACAGGTGTTCTGGGATAAAATTCCCCTCTAAAAAGGGAGAAAGTCTGAGCTGGTACAATGGAGTAGATTACAAATTGTGTTTGTTTGAGTAAAAGGTGATAGAGACTATTTGCCAATTGGTCTGTAGAGAAGGCCATGACAATTTATGTGATTAAACTCTGAATTACTTGTGTAATACATTTGGAAGAATTTGTGTATCCTTAAACATTAGAATTTTCTTTTTGGTTTAAATCAAAAGGATAGTCATTTTTTCATATCAGATACTGATGAATTGTAGGCCCATTATGCTACCTCAGTATTTTCTAAGCCTAAGCTTGTGCAGGTAATTGGTATGTGATGTTTTTTTCTTGCCTTCTTGGGAATTGTCTATCTTTGCCTACTTTCTCCCATTTCATTTTATCATTTTACATTGTTTTTTTGGCTGTTTTAAAATGACACATAATTACTTACAGTCTAAGACCCAGCAGAACACTCAATCACTTACTAATGTATGAGTGTTACAGGTTTATTAGAGGCTAATATAAAATCCAAAAATGTCACCCAGCTAATTGTTTAATAATACTCATGCATTCATTTTGCTACATCCTGCCACAGAGGCTGATGAAATGGAACACAGATGAATAGCTGTAGGCAACTTACAGAGAAAAACTTCAAGCCCTTTTTTTCAAATCTTCCGGTCCTCGGAGTTTGCCCTGTAAGCACAGTGTGCACTGGAAAACTGGATATACACAGCAGTAGACAAAGCTAGGTAATATCAGGTAATATAACCTATTGTCAGTCTCCTGACATTTCCATTGAAAGACTGTATTTTGGTTGTCTCTGTCTAGGTATTTGGACTAAAATGTTCCAGGCCAAGTTCTGTGCCTGAGGCTGAGTTTTATTGGAAGCATTGCAGGGAAAAAATACTCTGCTGTGTCAGAAAGCAGAGCTGGAGGAGGGGAATGAATTGCTTTTTCCACATTACCAAAATAGTTTGGACACCTATACTGGAATCTGCTTACTACTGTTTTTCTCAGCCCTTGCACGGTGCTGCAGCTGATCAAGTGGCTGGATCTGTGTGACTATGGAAAAAAGCACCTGGATGACGAAATTGCAGTGGAACAGATGTGTTTGAGTAAGACAGGTTTCAGATCTCCATTTTTGTTTCAGTGAAACTACTCCTAGCTAGAAAAAGAGGCTAGTGTAACCATTTAGAGAGAAATTGGTGTCTCACAGCAGAGGAAGACACAGTATTGGGATGAGATACAAAGAATATGTATGTATTTGAGGGAGGAAAGGAGAAAGGGAGAAAGGGAGAAAGGGGGAAAGGGACAAAGGGAGGGAGAAGACAAAGGGGAAGTAAGTAACTCAGCCTTGGGCTTGCACCAGACAGCATTCTCTATTTCAGACCCAAATGGAGACAGATTGTTATTTACTCAATGATGGAGATTAGTGTATTGGAACTGAAATACTCAATACTGTTGATTGACCCTGACATGTAAATGTAGTCAATATGACTCCTCTATAGCAGCATTGGTTTCCTCAGTTCTTGGAGTGGTTAGGTCTAAAAAATATGCAGGAAAATAAATAAATTTCAAAGTCAGATATATAAAACTAGATTAAAGATTGATTCTGTATTTCTCATCACATGCCACATGGGACTGATCAATTTAATTTCTCACAGCAGTTAGCTGCCAAATTCTGCTTACATGCTTGGAGCAGAGACAAACAGTGATCAATGGTCTAGAATGGGCAGAAGGGCTGAGGGAAAGAGCCTGGACATTTCTCAGAGCAAGCCTGGCTCTTGCTCTCTCTTAAAAGTATGGGAAGAATTGATTTTGCATCTATGATTTAAAACCAAATAGTTGGTAACAATACTGTTAAATGCATGTGTATATATAATTTACCATTTGTTCTTAATTTCAAACCTCTATTTTAAGCTCTACCAATAAAGAACAAATTTCTTTGGACAGAGTTTTATTTCTACTTCCGTAATTGATCAGTGCAGCAGGCAGTGAATACTAGAATCCTCTCTCCTCTCTTCCTTTCTTCCTCCATCTCTCCCTCCCTCCCTCACATGGACGACGTATTTACAAATCATGTTTTACAGGAGACTTCCAGACTCTAAACAACTATAAGCAATGCAATGAATCACAAGCACAGACATAATGTATTCACAGGAAGCAACTGAAATCACTCAAAAAAGTAACTGAAAAAAATAAACATGTTCTGTGGTAGTGTTGGAAGTGGTGGAGAGGCAGGAAATGCTCATTTCTGAACCTGTTCACTCTGAGTTATTTGAGGCACTGCAAGGGAAACAGCAAGCAATTCTACCTTCCATGGGATGTTTTTCATCAAATGAAGGATGCTAGCCAGAGACTAACCACTTCATCAGATGTCAGGCTCAATGTGCTCCTCCCCAGCTCTCAAGGAAATGTGCTCTGCAGTCACACTGGTTAAGGGGAGAGAAAAAAAATGCTTATTTTTAGTGATATCCATTTGAATCACTCAGATTTCCGGCAATTCAGAGGCCAGCAGCCAGCCCTGAGTCCGAGAGTGGCAGGTGGGGACTTGGTGTCTACGAGGTGACACAGTGCTGGGCAGGAGGAAGGAGCCAGATGGCCCCAAAGCCCAGCACCAGGGGAGCTGCCTCAGGAGAAGAAACAGCCACTGCTTTAGTACCAAGGACGAGGACTGGGGGAGGGGGAAGAGCACTCTCAGAGCCTGGACCAGCCAGCCAGCTCCTATTCAAATGCCTGCTGCTCCCTTTCATTAGAAAGATAATCAGACTTGAAGACAAAAGCAGTTGTGCTGATGTTTTTATTTCATAACCCACCCCAAATTGTAGATTTCATGATAGCCTGAAGAGATGAGATTTAACAAATCAAAGAGCAATGTCCATTTAGGCAGTATTAGTTTCAACTGTGTATGCACCTTTGCATCAGAGCATCTTTGGGACCTGCTTCATCCATTCCTGCAGCTCCTCACAGGCAGCCAGATCTGCTCTATTGAAGTGCAATGTCATTTACTCAGTGCAGCCTGTGAGGTGACTCAGGTCTAGTGTGCTCATCAAAAACAACAATATGAATACATTAATAGGACACAGATTTCGGGCATATCAACAATTACCTGGAGCACAGTACAAGCCTTGACAGAAATTATGTTCTTACACATTAAAAAGATTGAGAGCTAAAAATCAGTTAGTGGCAAAATGGAAAAATATAAAAGAATACCACAAATAAAACCCATCTCTGCTGTGGGCATATTTCTCTTTAGTGCAGAGATCATTTCCAGAAGCTGCAGGAAGAAATAATTGTGAGTCTGCCAGACAATCTGTGACACAAAAGCCTGGAGTGGAATGATAACCAGAGAAAAGCACTTTATTCCCTTTACTTGATATATTTGTTTTCCCATCAGAAACCACAGAGTCATGATAAGTTGACGTTAGAATTCTGCAGCCCTTTCCTTATGATGGATAGTTAGGGAACAGAATATAGCTATATTAAAAACTTCTGGTCGTGAAGTTTAGCTTTCCCTGTCCAGGAAGGGCTCTTTTTAACTACACAGGGAGCATCTCTGGGGTGTGAAACAGAAAATGGCATACCCAGGTCTTGCAGGAAGGTGAGCAATTCTGGTAACCAAGAAAGGGCTTCATGGAGCTCATTGCTATTCTGGGACTGCAGTTGTTTTGCAGTTTTATAGGAACATTTCTTCCTCTAATGCAATTTCCAGCAGATTCCCTGTAAACAGCTCATTTTCTTGAGCCAAGTGTGAGAGAGATATTTCTGACCTAAAAACAATATCTGACCTAAAAACATCTCAGAAAAGAATGGGGAAGTGAATTGGGAACAGTATTTTTTTGTAGAAAATGGTTTAGCCAATCTTTCTTTCTTTCTTTCCATCATGTATATGAGTGTCTTCCAGACACTGAAAACCCACAGAAAAAGACAGTCCTCTCCAAAGCAACAAACTGCAGAAGCTGCTGCTCTGAAGTGTTACTGCGTGCTTAGCAGAAGCACAGAAGTGGTTTATCATGTAATGCAGCACATAAAGCTCTCATTTGAATTAGCCATGTAAGTGACAAATATGGTTAGCAGCCCAAATGAACCCACTGAAATTTGAGCAGAATTTAATTAATGACTTAAATCAATAATGAAACTACCTATGTTAATCTTTCAAAAACAGTCATTAATTTTTTCCTAAGCTCAATCAGTACATGAATAAACAGGCAAAGTCAAATCATTCTTTTCTTCATTAAGTTTCTTACCAAGAGATTTTCAAGCTGCAGTGAACTAGCTAGTGAGATATTAATTCCCTTTTCTTTTAGCTAAGCATAAGGGGATACAGCAAAGGAAAAGAGAGGTGGAAATCAATAAGTGTGTCATTGTAAAAAAACTGAGCAATTTTAATTTCCTTTCCCCAAAAAAATATTTTTATGTAAACACTTTCTTTTCCTAATGCAATTGCATCTAATTCTATCTTGTGGTTATCAAGGGAATGCACTCAATTGCAAATAAAAGAATAGTCATTCAATTGAGGCTGGAAATAGAAGAGATTGTGACGTTTCTTTGAATGCAGTCCACACTCTGAAATTGCAAAACATCTTTCTATGTGAATAATTTTTGTCAGTACTGAATTAATTTTATCCATACTAATATGGGCTGACACCATAAATTCACTTTGAAAGTCAGTGACCAGATTTTTTCTGTCCAGCTACTGAAAATGAATACCATAATGAATTACAGCCTTTTTTTCTTAGTATATATATATATATATTAAAGAAAATTTTGGAGGGGAAATAAAAGCTCCCTCAACATTTTCCCCATCTCCAAAGTAGTGTACACAACATTATGGCCCTGTTTGCCTCTTTTGCAAACTCTTAAGTAGCATTACAATATAATATTCTCCTCCTCACAGTTTGGTATAAAGCTCTTACCAGCTACATCACAGTGCTCTTTTATTTTGTCCATCAAGGAGTTCACAACTCTCAGTGCTCAAGGATGCTGGGTTTGCACAATTCCCAGTGTGCCTTTTGCTCTGAGATGTGCCAGGAGTTTTTGCACAATGCTGAAGCTCAATTCTTTAGGATACATTCTGAGAAGTTCTGCTCTTCAAAGTATTTTAGGAGAAAAACCACCAAAATTTATGACTAGCTTCTCAAAAGACAGTCATAACTGAAACTGAATAGTTAAATCTTTCTCTAAACTACCTCACATGCATGTTTCTGAGCACCACCAGCAGAGCAAAAGGAGCCTGCCTTGGACAGCCTCTACTTTAAACAAGCAAGGCTAGAAATTGCAGAAGCTGATTTGTCAAGGAAAGAATTCAGTTTACAGCAATGCAGTTGTTCGATCTGCTGCCGATTAACAGAATATTTGACTGAGGTCAGATTTCCAGAGTACACAGCAAATGCAGACCTATAGACCTGACTCTTCGGAAGGTCTTGGAATTATTTACATCTCATAGTATTTTCTGATTTCTTCTTTTGATCTAGTAAACATAGGAAAAAGAAAAAGCATGATGATTTGAAGTAGTCAGCTTTCTGTCATTGATTAATCTATTTAGACATCTAAAGGAGTTTACACTCTGAAGATGCAAAAATTCCCAAACCCTAGTCTTTTTGTAGACCCCTTAAAACACAGGTTGCCTCAGTGTGATTAGGGGCATGGAAATAAACTGAGGCAAACTTATAAATTAAACAGTATACTCATGATATAGCTATGCTTAAAGTTCAAAAATAATTGTTTGACAGTCTGGAATAACCTTTAGTCTAAAATTAGACAATTAACCTGGAAATAAAAATCTTGTCAATCTAGAGTGGTTCATGTTATTGCACATTACCTTATCAAAGTTCCCTTGCAGTGACACTCATTGACTGATACAATTTCTTTGCACTTGGCATGCAGGGTACTCAATTTTCCTCTGGGAAAAACTAGCTGTAGTTCTGTGCTGCCAAACACAAATGAAGAATTGCTATCCTAAACAGACAAACTGAATTGAATTGAAGGAAACTGAAGGAAATTGAAGGAAAACATGCCACCTCAGGTGGCTTTGCTCAGGTGTTCCTGCCAAGTCAGTGTCTGTGAGTAAAACAACTACATAAAACCAAACAATATTAGGCCTAAGTTTGCATGCTGACTGGGGAGAATGGGGAGAAAAGAGGTAGCTGGAATATCACAGACAGTAACAGGAGACTGACCGCAGACTCATTTTAGTCTGTCTTTCTGCAGTGTGGAATACAGTCCCACTGTCATATTGGCTGGGGAGCTGACAGATGAGAAAAGCACTAAAGGGCATTATTGTCTCTCCCATCATCCTGTCTTTAATGATCACACATTCGAACCAGTAATCTGTGGTGGTATATGATGTGAGATGGCACAGAATTGCTTCAAGTAATATGGGTAATGTCTGACATAGAGGGAATAGCTTAGATCAGTGTTTAAAATTTAATTTCCTAGACATTTCAAATTATTCTTCACTTAACACTAATTTAATATTTAGATATAAGTCACTTCAGGGAAGGGGAGATGGAGGAAGTGTGACTGTGATGCCAATGACTGGGTGGTTAGAATAAAACAGCTAATCTAGAAAGTCAAAGCAGTACAGAAGACAGAATTTATAGCAACTGTTCTTATTGGCTCGACTGGAGAAATTACACAGATGATTCTACTGTTTCGAAATACAATTTTTGAATTAAATGTCATAAACTTTATTGCTGGCTCAGAAGATAGAGTGGCATCACTCAGCACCCAAGCTTTATAATTCTAAATTTCTTAGCTACTGAGATTGCACTTCTAGAACATCATGTCTCTGTTCTTATTAGAGCCTATAGAAAAACCAGGAGGCAAACAGCAGAGAAAAGTCTCTTCCAAAAAAAAAAAAAAAAAGACAAAGAAGAAGAAGAGGGGCACAAACCAAAAATTCTAAATTCTTCCAGTCTTTCTAGTTATTGTTAACAGACATTTATTATCCCCTCAAGAACCAATTGAAACAGATTGCCATCTTCCAGATGTAAAGAACTACCTCAATGAACCAGCAGTATTAAATTGTTCTGAAGGTAAAAAAAGAATCTGTAACCATGTCGCTGCAGGTGGGATACTGAAAAGAAAAGACTGAAAGGAAGTGGAAGTACAACAGCTTTTACCAGTTTTTCCCCATTCCCTATGCAGGACCTATCAGAGAAACAGACTGCAGTGAGAGGAGTGATGGGCTGGTCACTAGAGATTGTACATCTGTAGTAGCCCCTTCATCTGGAATATGGATACAAAGGCTGAAATATAATATTCTCTGTGGATAGTTCCACCTGTGCTGATTTAATCCAAGAGAACTGAATGATTTGGATTATCTCCAGAGATGTCCAGCATTGCATGTGATACACAGATCCTGGAGGAAGTTTGGACACCAAAGCCAAATTCTTCCACGCTCACTGAAAACAAAATAAGACCAAAAGAATGAAGAAGGCTCAACACTTCTATAATCAAGTCATAGGAATCTGCTGCTGTAACATTCAGTGAAATGTTTCTCTTCTATTCTCAGGTGAGCCTGTACAATGTACAATGTCTGCTTCTGCTTTCTTCCTGTTCTGCTGGGCATCAACAGTCCCACCGGAACACCTTCTCTATCATACAGGCTTACCATGGATCTGTGAAAGCAGTGCTTTGTAACATGACCTTTCCTAATGAAAGAAGGTTTAAAAAAATGTTTAAATTTTTAAAAGTCACCGCAAAATCAACCCACACATTTTCAAGGGTGGGAAATCTTTGTCATATTGTCAAGAGAGTTTTCTGTATTTTTAGAAACTAGGCAGCCAAAAATAGAAGAGTAAGTCTAATATTACTTTGCTCTCTTGACATATAAGCCATTACAAAAGCAGTTTAAACAGACTTTCTAAACTTATCTAAAATATTTTTTCTTTTCTTGTTTTATACTGCCATTCACCAATTAAAATATGTCTTGACAGAACAACGTACAATAGAATTCAGATTATAGCCTATTCCTTTTTGAAATTCACAAAAGTGAAATAATCATTTGCTAGACACCCTAAACAGCAGGAGTGCAAATAAATTTATTTTTTAAAAAGAAAGGGAAGGAGAAAATCTCAGCTATAATCCTTACAATCTCTATTCATATTTATTTATGTCAGATGCTCTATGGTTTTGAATTGCTAAAATAAGTTCAAGAGCGGGTAAATCAGGGGCAGGAGGGGTGAAGGAGGTAGGAAGAAGAAGAAAATGTTTCAAGTGGAACTGTTGAGTGCAGTTCATTTGGTCAGTTAATTTGTCACAGCCACATTCCCAGTGCTTCCTGGATGTTGCTTTTCTAAGGTCATTTAGTAGATGGTTTAAAAGAAAAAGTTTAAATTACAATGGCTATGGCTATTACCATTATGTTTGAGAGACAAACACATGCTGTTCTACTATCTTAGTTTCTTGGGTCATAAAAGAGCAAAGCAGGCAAAGCCAGGAGATAAGACAAAATCACTACTTGAATTGAGGTTGATCTTGAATTTCTAGACTGAAACTTACATTTTTCACTTACCACTGTCTCTTATTTTTTTTATTTCCCTTTTGGTATAGTGTTTAACTATGCTTCAAGAAAGCAGAAACTTTAGAACAATAAAATACCTTTTCAGAGCAAAGAAAAGTTCCCACATATGTACAGGAAATGAGAAAAAGAATTATCCAATTGTATATAAATTTCAAATGTGTCCTCTAAAGGAAGCAGAATCAATTGTCCAAGAAAAACAACTGGCTCATTTGACTAGCTTTTTCCCTGTGTTCTAGAAGAAGGGGCAAAAAAACCCAGTTTTCTTAAGAAAAGAAAACACGGATAAATAAAATTTTGCAAGGTTAGAAAATGCAGGTGAACATCAGGTTCAAAATATTTAACACAAGGGAAGTGTCCAATATTGCTCAGGGATGGGAGGAAAAGACAAAGAAAGGTAACTGAAGCAATGCATTCTTGTTAAAATCATACATTCATCAAGATGTTGTTCTGGTGGGGAAAAATTAATCAAGTAGGAAAAAGCCTAAGAATATTTCAGTCCCTCTATAAAAAGTATGGTTTGACCTACATGGATCCTGTGCATTCTTACATTCTTAAAGCAGAATTGTGGATGTGTAACATAACTTATAACTCAGATTTTTTTTCCAGCCAGATCCTATACTGTTCACCAGCCTGCCTCACAGTAGAGAATTGCCAGACTAAATGAAATAAAACATTAGGAAAGTATTAGGACTTCAGTGGTTACTTTTTTTGCTTTCTAATCCCTGTCTCGTTCTGTGAAAACAACACAGACTAGAAAAGTAATTAGGATGAAAGTAATTCCATTGCCAAATAAACTTAATGGTGTCATAAAATCAAAGTATGCAAGGAAGATTCAGGTCAAGTAGAATTCTAATGATGTACACCCCAGGAGTAGAATTCAAGGCCTACTCATGAACACAAAAGGGAAAACTATCACTGTATTAAAGTATCCGTCATTCTCTTCCTCTTCTCTACAGAAATCAGAATTTCCAGAGAATAGCATATAAATATAGCATCACAGATATAGCTACAGCAATTCCTACAAGACATATCTCTGATAAAAGTACTATACTTGAAGCTGTATTTCTTGACTTTTACCTCTAATAATTATCGTATCTGGGACCTGGGCACACAAAATCATCTGAAATTATTTCCTTCTTTGTTATAATGAAAAAATATGGGCCTGTTTTTCCCATGTGTCCTCCATATATGTGCACGTATGCATACACACAAAAGCCATTTTACACCACCCTTTGAGGATCCAGGCTTTGTCCTTTCTCTTCTACAGAGACAGAAGATTCTCTCAAGAAAAACGATGTGAGTTTGAAGTGGGGCTGGGGAGGCCTGGCAGGGCAGGGACTGCTGGGGTTTATGTGCAGTGGTTTCCTGGGTGGGAACTTAGCTGCCCTGCCAGCGTACCAAGCAAAGGATTGTGGAGAGAGTGTGTTGGTCTGCTGTTAATACAGTAGTAGTCTCTGTGGTTGCTAACATTGATTCATGCACGTATGCTATTTTTCCACTTGTGTTATTTTCAGGTGGATTTTCAGTTAGATACTGAATACTCCCACATAGTTAAATCTGTGGCAGAATTATCAAGCACTTTCCTGATATGCATGCTCTCCCATATATTTTAAGAATAATCAGGGGCATTCACATTGCGATACTATCAAAAAACTCTTTTTGACAGGAATTCTTTCAACCAATTCTCCTTGCTGTTCCAGAGACAGGATTTGTGTCAGGTCAAACAACCCTCACATTTTTTTGACAAGAGGACGATGACAGATTAAGCACACACTGAGAATGAGCACTGAGAATGACAGATCTTTCTAGGGGAGAGAAAAGGCCAGCTTTCTTCTTGGAAGGCAAGTGCTTAGGAAAACTACTGGGCTTTTTGTCAGCAGGCTAACTCTTGATCCCAGTGTGCAGCTGGCAACTGTTTGCTTGGCTGGCTGTGGCTGCAGAGGCAGAGCAATCACGGCGCTGCGGTGGTGCAGAGGAGCTCCCAGCATGGCAGCATTGCTCTTCAGCCACTCAGCTCTCTGCTGCAGAATACAGGACTGCAAAAGAAAAAAATCACATCAGGTGAAGGGCATCTTCCATTACAATTGTGCAATAGAAGTTCTTTACTGCAGCCCTTTTGTCACTGCTGTAATCAAGGCACTCAACAGAGCAGTGACATCTTCACTTTAACCATATAAATAGTGGCTTTAAACAAATATACTACATATTTCATGATGAAATAAGAACTTAAATGGGCATTTTATAAAATACTTGGACTGTTTTAAAAGAATGTCCAATGCATTGAGTCTCAGGACTGCAGCCCTGGGACAAAGCATAGGGTAGAAATAACTTGTACTATAAATCACTGCATGGTAATCCAGCAAGCACTTTAAAATCAGCCACTTTCTTCACCCAAACAATGAGTATTTATTCAGTATTTTGCCAGACTGTTCATCAAATTGTATTGATTTTTATCAGTCCATAAACATATCTCAGTTTGAACTTTACTTCACTCTTGACATAATACTGAGATTAAAAATGTTTAAAACCTAATGCAAGTGTTCCAAGCCTGGAAAATAGTCCAGATAAGCTGAGTTTATTTGGTAGCTGACAAATACTCCTAATATCTGAGATAGAATGTCTACAGTAGCTTTTTAAAGTATCAAACCTTTTTTAATTTATTCATTTCAGAGGTCTTGTCAAGTAGAAACACATATGGGGGTTCTTGTAAACTCAGTGGTAAGAAGCAAAATAGAGGAACTAAAGCAATAATATTTGGCATTCTGGAAAAGCACACTGATGAAGGTTGACAAATATCAAAATAAATTTTAAAACATCATAGCATATGCTCCTATAGCATCCAACATTTATCTTCTCAAACAGGATTAACTGAATAATTCATAAATGCTGCAGATGGAGAATGAATGAGTTTCCTATACTAATCTTTGTGAAAGCGATTACCAGCATTGCTTGGGGTTCCCAATACTCCCTTTTACACTATGAATGGATGTTTTACTTCAGTTTCATAAATGACCCCTCATAAGAGCTTTTTTCCTTCTGTGCCATCATTATGTATGGAACATACACAGCTGCCAGCTATTTTTTTTTCTTTTGGTCTTGCAGTTTGTATTATTTTCAAAAATAGTCCAGCATTACAATTGGGCATTTGTCTTCCATGGTAGCAGAAGATTTTCATGCATAGGACTGAAACCAAACTCTCATTTTACAGGAAAAAGAGCATGCTAAAGCTGTTGCTTGGGTTAGAGATTGTGTTTAAGCTCAGGACTGATTCTTTTATTCTCAACTGTGTGTACAAAGGCAGGGACTTCAACTGATAATATCAATTTTATTACCTGTCAAAAGTAGTTTATAGCAGCTGCTTTTTCAGTGACAGCACCCCTATCCCCAGAATGATTTAATCTCAAAGCCAAATAAAGATAATGTTCTTGTGCAATCAACAAGAATCCAATTAGTGCATTTGTGTCCTTGGCTTTATCTCCACTCTTCAGGCATTACGATGGAGATCCAGCACTCGCAGCCTCTCTCAGCCTTGTGCAAGCAAACATTTCTTGGAGCAGAGGAGCTTTGCAATGGCCAACACACTTGTACAATGCAGAGATTTTGCACACCTCTTCTGCTTCTCCTTCAGATGGGCCCTGCTTCTATCTCTGCCTTCCATGAGTGGCCTGTGATCGTACTACCCAAATATATTTGACACCCTCTGTGGCCATTGTCAGTACAGGCTCGAGTTTTCTTTCCAGGTGGCAACAGGCAGTTCCCATTGGGAAGAAGAAGGCATTAAGAGCAAAAGTTCTGGGAGTGAAACTGCTAACCACTCACACAAGAACTGAAAACAGGGTAGAACACCTGCAGGAACTTGAACAGGTTTCTGTTCCTCTTTTCCCCTTCCCTATGAGAGAAAGGAGCCAAGTTCTTTTCATTGCCACATTTTCTTTAGGAAACTGAAGTAAAGGTCACGTGCTGAATGCTGAGTCACTGCTTTGATTTATGCACACATTGCAGTTTGTGTTTTTATCTCTGCATGTTGAGTAATCACGTGACATTGCCAACCATCAGAGTCAACTTATCTCCACAATTAAAATAATTCTCCATAAATATACAGGAAATGCTTAGCATGACTGTAAAATAACACATAATTTTATGGATTGTTATTTTTAAAACTTGTTTTACTTAGTTTTCTATATTTGATACCTTACAAGAGAAGAATGAAAAATAAGCAATACGATTAATTTTTTTCTAAACTAAGAATTTTATAATTGTTTCCAAAAGCTATTATCAGTTACAGTTTACTGGTAAAGAGACAATTGTGGAAATCATTGCAGGAAACCGGAGGCACTATCTGGAGCTAAATTAATGTTTGCCTTCTAGCTCACTGAAGGAAACAATTAATAAAACAGGAATCCTGTCAATGAGACACAAGCTGCTCTTCCACCATGGAGGACGAAGCATCTTTACTTTTCTCCTCTTTGTGTCCCAGAAGAGCATCTGGTTTAGCAAAACCACGGGTTTTTTCCCTGTTTTTTCTTGTATTTTGCTTTGGCTTAAATCAGTTCTGCATAGAGTTCCATTTGGGTTCAAGACCACTCAGTTCTCTGGGTCCTAAGTACACTGCAGCTGTGTGCAGTACTGCTGAGATATAAATAGATCACCATCTCAGCAGGTTTTAAAGCTACAAATAAGCTTATTAAAATTGAGACATTGCACACACTGCATTCAGTTCTATTAATGATTATCCTTCCATTCAAGCACTGGATTCAATTATTCCATAGCATTTCATGGAAAGGTGACAGTCAAAGTGATGTCTCTGAATCTAAGTTTTCAGTACGTATTTCTCTGAGAAGGAATAGCCACTTTTCAGCAGGCTAATGTTTGAGAATTAAAAGAATGTATAAAGCAATTTTTTCTGGCTTAGAGGAAGCTTATCTTTTTATCTTCCTGTGCATCAAATTCAGTTTAGTAAGAAAGGTAAAATGTACAACAGGTATTCCTGGTGCTGGTGGAGGTTTAGCAAATAGATGAGCTAGTTAAACTCCCATAACGGTAAATACTGTTCTGTGTTATTAAAAAATGAATAATCATCTGTTTTAATTTCCAAACATCTGATGTAATAGTGATTTCACTTGGTAGTCTACCTTTTATGAGCCTCTTCTCTCAGACAAACATTAGATTAGTCTCCTGGTGTCTAAATAGATGCTAGCATCTCTAAAGATCTAGAAGAGAACTGGAAATAGAAGACTTAGAGAAAACTTTCTTTTAATTTCTCCTTCAATTTCCCTTTTCTGGGATAATAGAGCTTTTCGACTTCTTTGAAATCTTACCAACTTTCCACTACATTTGCATTCTATGACAGATTTCTTTATATTTAGCATTTTTCTTTGGCTAGCAGAAGAGGTTATGATGCTGGATTAGTGCTTTATTCATAGTAGGATTTCAGATGAGTCACGGATATATCTCTGCAGCAGCTGTTGCATACCTTGTAATGCCATTATGCCATGACTGAGATGCTGCACTGAGGTACTATGGTTACTCTCTTAGCGATTTCTACAACACAGAAGCCCTTCAATGTAGACGATGGGAGACTATTAAAGAAATTTTGATGTAGAGCATATCCTGCAGGAATAATGCACACAACATGCACTTTGCAAATTTTGTGACCTTTTCAGATCTTATATGGAAAAACACTGCAGAAGATGAGGAACATGTACTTGCAGAAGTTTTTAGCTGTGACCTGTCAAAAAAGATTCACTTCCTACATCATGGTAAAAAAGAAACCAAAACAAAACATTTCCTAACTCAGTAAAAGAAAAATCGAAACCCAAAACTCCCAACTAGCCAGTGAAACAAACAAAGGAAAAAAAAAAAAACCCAAGAACAAACATAACCAAACAAAATGCTTCCTTGCTCATAGTAAGAAAAAAAAAATCCAAAAACTAAAAAGTAAAATAAATACCACTTTGCTGATGATTTTAAAAAGTCCTATTTCCTTGCACATGATAAAACACCTCTGCAGCTTCACCATTAATGTCCCTAAGAGCTTTTAGAGGTCCTGCTGAAAAAGTACACAATTGTACTACAGAAGGAAAGAGATCTCATTTGATACTGGAAATTTGGTCAGGAATTTAGCTGAATGTCTGCAGAGGATTAGAAAGCATCTTATATATTCCCAAAACCATTATAAAATTCTGAGTTCTGGGGAAGAGTTATCATAAGCATAGATCCAGATAACGCTTGACATTTTAAGCTTCAATGCCAAGAACTCTGCTAAGCTTCCACCCTTGAGAGATGCCATCTGCACAGGAATATTAATCACGTATTTACCTCTAAGGTCTCTTATGTTAAAATTGCCACACTCAGCTAAATTCAGATTTAGAGCAGATAACCTGCTACACCTGAGCATAAGTACATAAAGTACAGCCAATTGTCCTAAGGACTCAGTAAATAACAGCTGTGATCACTTTTTTCTGTCAAGTTATCCAGTTAGGTAGTATGCATTGCATTGGACTAACTAATGAAAGATACATACTTGGCTTCTTGCATACATTTGTAACATTACACTTGCTAGTCAATGCTCATTTAATTTAATTTAATTCCACTGCCTTTATTTGAGTATATCTGGAGTTAATCTGGTTTATGAAGATAAAGCAATAGAGGACATGCATATAGAGATTTAATAGTAACAAGTTATATTTCTGAAAATCAGAAATAGAATGGTGGAAAATTGCTATGGTGTGAAGATACACAAATAAAAAGGGATAGAAGAATGAGCTAAATAATTTTTTACACTGCTGATGACTCAAAAAAATATTTTTGACATGTCAAATATCTCAAAGATAAAACATGAATTCTCACTGCCGAATACAAAGGAAGGGGCATCTGTCATATTACACATTCACTTGCTTTGTATTAGAACCTCCCTCAAAGCTTTTCAGAGACTCCTACCATGCTGCATGTTTTCATTTTGCAATGAACTCAGCACAAGGATATTATTTTGTTTAAAGGTCATACAAACGTTGGCTGAGTACACTCTTAAACAAAACTATTTCATAAATACACATGGTTAGAATATTTCATAAGGGCCCAGTGTTGCAAGTTTTTGAGTATATGACCAATGACCTCATTCCCCAGATTCATCCGTGTTTATCACCCACATAAAAGGGAATAAACATTACAAATGTTTATTACAACTATCAACATAGATCAAAATAATCTTGTTCTATAATGGTAAATATTACCTCTGGGCAACTAAGTATAGGCTAGATATAGTGTGTATGAACAATTAGGAACTGTTCAACTACCTGAAGGTTGCGTGTTTTTAGTTCCCTACGTTGGCTGTTCTAAAGTTCCTGAAACAAGATACAACAGAATCTCCTTTTTTTAAAACGTATTGCAGCTGCCTTTTATCTAGGTAGTTTTATATCCCTTTTCATTGCAATATTACAGAGCTAAATGAATGCTGAAGACAGACTTTATTAGAAAGTAAAATACCATGTCATGGGCATCTAACATAGACTAGGCATAATTATATTCTTCATTTAAGAGTGCCATTCTTTTAATAATTACATGAGAATGCCCTTCTGCTCTTCATCTTTTTTTAATTGTGCCACATTACCTCACTCTAGAGAAGACAGAAAGAAATAGGGTAGTGCAATAGGTCACATCATTGAGGAATAATATTATATTATAGCATAGTATTATTTGGCACTATGTTTTTTAGGCAGAAGCAGGTTTTTAGTTTTTTTTCTACCAACTAGACAGTAACATTATGAGTTTAAAATTACTGAAAAAAAATACCTGGGCAGTATCCCTGAACAGGTTAATAGCAAAAAGGACTGTCAAGTTTAGCATGTCCAGGATTTAATTCTGAGGTTTTCTTTTTAATGAATGTCGTGGAATATATCAGAAGAAATTTTTCACAAAAACATATAAAAACAAACCTTCTTTGGGAAGTTGGGAAAAATGGCTTGTGACCAAAGTCTAAACTGAGCAGGGCTTCATGGGTGCATTAAAGCCTGTAAGGTTCAACAGGCAGCCAGAATACCGTGACTTTCAACTCAGGACAACCTGACTCTGTAACTCTTACAGTAAAACTTGTAACCCTTACAGTAAAACTTTCTAGATTTTAAAAGGCATTCTAGAGCAAAAGATAAAAAAATAATCATGCAGGTTATTTTCAGTTTTCATTAAAATCATTAGATTTCAATCTAAACCATCTGATATCTGTAATGTCAAAGTTATTTTTTACAGGCAGGCATTCTCCTGGAACAACTTAATGAAGTATAACATGAACATCATGAGTATTCTGACACTCCTGACTTTCAAATCTTACCTGTCATAAGAGTTAGACATTTGGTTATTACCCACTGCCCAAGAGCTGAAGCTCTTAACCAAGGACTAGGACAAATACTCACCCCAACATCAAATACCAGACGTTTGCCCATGCGTGTGTAAGAAAGCATGAGCTTCTTCATGTCCTAAAAGAGGTGTACTTTGGTAGCTTAAGACATATTATTCATTATTTTAACTCCTTTCTCTTCCTTTGCCTTGTACAATGTTCCAATTATTCCTACCTTCCCTATCTACAACCATTTCCTGACTCCAGTCCTTAGTGCTGCAATCACACCTCATACTCCTTGGCATGCAATTGTCTCCAAAAGTGACACTGAAAAAGACCAGAAGTTTAATTTTTTTAGTTGCTCAATGTTAATCTAATACATTCCCTCCTGATCCAGGAAAGACACTGTGAAAAGCTAGTACAGAGGGGAATCCTACTCTGTCCTTCAAGTCCAAGCAAATGGTGTAACCTTCAGAGATTTGGCTGTCAAATACTGCCTGCACTGAGAATCTGCAAGCTCAGATGTTTGGAGTCATGACTCACCCAATTTCAAGTTGACTTTATTCTCAACCTCTTTTGAGCAATGCCATAGAAGTTCCTCTGACAATTAGGCAGATCAGCTGCACATTTGCAAAGGTTTTGCAGTTTCTCAAGTAAATAATTATTTAATATTTAACACAAAAGCCCCTCACCACAACATTTCCTCTCTCCCAAAAGGCTGGCTGCTCATATTTGGATGCAGTGAAATCAGGAAGAGACAGGAAGGCACAGAGATCGGTTTCTAATCTCTAATTTGCTACGCTTCGGGAGGGCACTACAGGCAGTGCCTATTGTACCACCCTACTACTACAGAGAGTGACACCTGCTCACTCTCCTCAAAACATGGAGCTGACTCATGCACTATATTGCTTTGCTTAACAGATTTTTTATGAGTGGATTTCATACTGATAATGAATGTTTGGTTTATGATCTCCTTCTCTTTACTCATATTTGAATATGCCTACTATCATAGCTCCGGTATCCGTATCTCCTGTAACCATATCCATATCCTCCATATATAGCTAGGATGCATACTTAAATCTCTTATCAGGGCTTTCTGTAACTGGCTACCTGTAAAACTGAAAGCATTTATTTTGATAGAGGTTCTCTTTATTCCCCCTCCTTGTTCTCCGAAAAACATGTATGTAATTGGATATGAGTATTTTAATAGTGTTTTTTGGAAAAGTATCCCAGCTGTTTTTAATTTGAACTTCAGCAGCCTTCCTCACCATCCAGTTATTCCATACACAGTGTCATAACCTCTTTAAAATTGGAAGTGTTAAAGCCAGCATAAAATCCACTGCTGAGGAAAACAGCAGCGAATTCTACTATTTTTATCAATGTAAAATTATATAACTTTAATTTGCACTGATTTCTTAAAGTGAAAGTAATCACTGAAGAGCAGAATTAAATGGTCATGCTGTGTAACTAAGATCTGTGTGTGCCACCAGTCATTACCCTTTCAGCATTTTCTGATACGATTCACTCTCACAGAAGAAACCAATTCAGTATAAACATCTGCATTTTGTTTCTCTTCTGTGGTTTTAATCTAGTGTTTGCATAACCACATGATCAGCCACAGAGGCCATCTGGCTGGCCACACTCTCCCTGATCCATTTTCCTTATGTGCCAATAGTGCTTGCTCCTGTGCCATCTTCCTCGTGGATAAATCCACTCACTGCAACAATATACCTAAACTACTAGCATGGCTGTTTCAGTTTCTGTCTGCTGAGCAATGAGTACTTGTGTGCTTGCTGCAGCTTCACAAACATCAATGCCTGGAGAATGCTTCAATAGCCTTGAATCCACTATGAAGGCTAAGTAGTCTTGCAAGAGTTCAGATCTTTGCCTTGTTGGTTTCATTTTTGTTTCAGGCATGATGAATTTCCCCTTATTTTCTACAGCTGTGACTGACTATCAGGAGAGTCACATACAGACCTTGACTTTCATGTTCCCATTTAACTGTCTGCTTTTGTATGACTGCTCTTCCTGTTTACCCCGTTTACCAGTCATAGCACAAGTTCCTGTGGGTCCAGCAGATGGGTACTGGCAGTCCTGTAAGAAACTGTCTCTACTGTGGACCTATATTTATGACTTAAGACCATGGAAACCCAAGATGATGATCATTTCAGCCCTGCCTTGCATGGTCTTGAACACCTGCAAAGAGACCTTGACAAACTGGCCATCATCCACCATTCTGAATTACTGACTGGGCTATCATCTGCCAAATTAAGTTCAACATGGAAAGTGCCAGACTCTGCAACTGGAATAGGGCAACCCTGCATTATCCCAGACAGACAGACTGGGGAATGAGATGCTGGAAAGCAGTGGTAGGGAAAGAGACCTGGGGGTCCTGGTAAACAGAAAGTTGAACAAGAGTCAGCAGTGCCCTGGCAGCCAGGAGGGCCAACCCTGTCCTGGGGGTATCAGGTACAGCATTGCCAGCCAGGCAAGGAAGGGGATTGTCCTGCTCTGCTCTGCTCTGCTCTGCACTGAGGCAGCCTCATCTCAAGTCCTGTGCTCAGTTTTGGTCAATATAAGAAAGATATTAAAATATTAGGGAGTATCCAAAGGAAGGCAACAAAGATGGTGAAGGGCCTTGAGCAGAAGCCATACGAGGAGCAGCTGAGGTCACTTGGACTGCTTAGCCTGGAGGAGACTGAGGGGAGACCTCAAGTTACGACGTCATTTCAAAGGGAAGAGGAGAGGCAGACATTGATGTTTTTCCTGTGATGCCCAGTGACAGGATCCAAGGGAATGGCCTGAAGATGTGTTAGGGGAGATTTAGGCTGGATATTAGAGAAAGGTTTTCCATTTGGGCACTGAAACAGGCTTCCCAGAAAAATGGTCACAGCACCAAGCCTGACAGAGTTCAAGAAGCATTTGGACAACACTTTCAGGCACATGGTGTGACTCTTGGGGAGGGAGGGCGAGATATTGGACTCAATGATCCTTGTGGGTCCCTTCCAACTCAACTTATTCTCTATGATTCTGTGACTTCCTCTGAAAGGCTAAGCACTGTTCTTAGCATTACTGAGGTCAGGACCTCACTGTAACAGGGCTGGCATTATTTATGTTAATATCAAAAGAAAATAGCAAGGGACTTTAAGGATACTGTTGTTCCAAACCCCCTGCCATGGGCAGGGAGCCTTCCACTAAACCAGGTTGCTCAGAGCCTAATCCAGCCTGGTCTTGACCACCTCCAGGGATGAGGAGTCCACAACCTCCCTGAGCAACCTATTCTAGTGCCTTACCATCCTTACAGAAAAGAATTTCTTCCTCATATCTAATCTAAACCTACCCTGTTGACTAAGGCCATTTCCCTTTGTCCTATCACTACATGCCTTTGCAAAAAAAAAAAACAAAAACCAAAACAAACAAACAAAAAACCAAAAGAAAACCCAAAAAACCCCCAAAACCAACCAAAAAAACTGTTCATAAGAGAAATAAAAGCTGCCAAAGTTGAGAATTTGGAAGTCATGTGTGACAACTCCTAAAAAAGTATATGGCACAATGAAGACAGCAGGTCTCCAAAGATTTCTTCCTACATAGTCTATATCCATCCCTCATTCTTGCAAGTTGAGTTCTAGCAAAGCCTATTTTGGGAAAAGAATAACTTCCCTTCCCTCCATGTGTAAAAAACAAGACATGAAAGGAAAGGATAATGAGGTAGATTTAAAGAAGTACTGATACATTCACTTTATTGACCAAAAGGAATGCTCCTGATGGCACATTTAATAGTATCTGTACTGTCTTTTCAAGGCCAAGCTACAAAACAGACTAAGAACTGACCATAACTGTGTTGCACCATTGTGGACATCTGTAGCTTGACTGCTTCTAACTACCACAATTCCTTTCAGCATGTGAGATCATAACTTTTCAGGAATTTGCCTGATGTGGGCCAAATGATGCTGCCACACAGTGTTACAGGATGCACACCAGAGAAGATGTTCTTGCAGACTTCCATTGCAAACAACCATGAGTTTTGTTTTATGCCATGGAATTATATATCCATAAGTATTTTCTTCCTTCAGTGCACTGAATGTGAATCTAAAAGAATATAAAGAAAATTTGAGTAAAGGATCTTTAGGCTCAGGTGTGGAGTTTGATCTACAAAGAACAGGATATACAGAGATGTAGCATCTATTTGTTACACTCTGGATCTGCTTTGTTTCTGTTTGTCTGAGGTTTTCTTGCTTTCCTAAGATTTGTTTATGCACTCAGGCACTGCTACAGCAGCTGAGTGAGAAACTAACACGAATGCCTTCACAGGTTTCCATAAATCAGCCTAGAGATTGAATTATTTAATGTGTTTTGTGGCATCTTCCATATGTCTAAATATCTGCTTTAGGTGGTTGAGGTTTCTTTTAACATGTCTTGCCTCAGGGAAGGAGAAGTTTTGTATTTCATAATCATAAAGGGTATGCTCAATATAAATTTACACAGCCTTGTACAAAACAAGCACATTCTATAATAAAAATTTCACAGATGTAACACGTGGGCAAACAGAAGATTTGCTGTTTTCTGCTAAACTACCAAAATAACTGTCAGGAATTTCACTAGAAATATTTGAAATATCAGCAAAGAAAAGTAAAATATTGTTTAAAAACCTGCTTTGGAGATATATTTATCTGAGAAGATTAAAACCCTAACACGAGAAATTCCAAAGTTTATAAAATAACAAGTTAACATGTAATTTTTAAAATAAAACTTATTACCACTTTAATGTTTAAGGAAGAAATTTAAAGCACTTAATCTGATCTGCTTATAGAATAGTTAGCAGAAGCTTATGCTTAGACATATGCACAATGGATTTAAAAATACATACATAAAGTCTGTATTACCCTTTCAGAGGGTCAAAGCAAGCAAACAAAAAATATGCTATTGCTCCACTGAGCACAGAACTAGTTGTCTCCAGCAATACCATACATAGCCTGCTAGTAAATTACAAACTCATCTGAGCTAAAATGGTTGTTTCCCCATACCTTCTTGAATTTTAGATGTACTTAGTTATAAAATTTCATTAGACACTTCCCATGCTATGGGAGTATCTTGTATATTCATTTACAAAAGTAATGGTTCAAAATTATGAGAGTTTGAGATTAATTGTACTGGTTGCTGCACTATCCTATGAAGCAGAGAAAGACATATACCAGAAATCCTTTCCACAAAGCTCTGGATCCGAAGCAAAAGTTAAAGAATTAATTTTCCCTTCCACTGCTGTAAGAAACCTGGCCACTTGTTTTCTGTCAATATATCACAAAGGGAAATTGCACCCTGAAAATTCATATGAAATATTAATTTATATGAATTAATAGCATTACTGGGGAAATCTAGACTAAAATTTTATATATGTCAAGTTTGTGAAAACTTCAAGCCTGTAGATTTCATTTATCCTGCTTTATATATGCAGTCATTTTATAGAGTATTTCTTACTCTGGGGTAGGCTATTACAGTGCATAGTTAGTATACCAGAAAGAATGGACACATCTATATTTTCTAATAAAGTGTTTATACCATTTGAAAGAACAGATCTGATTTGGGTTAAATAGTCTATACCCCTGAAAGCCATTAGAGATGAAATGGTGATATAAGACTGGATCATCATAGCTCAGTTAAATCATCAAACTATGGAATAGTGGAGGTGACATTTTTGACATATGTATAAATGTGTATCCTTTCACAATTTTCTTTTACTAGCTCAACATTTCAGCTGTCATTGAAAGACATTCTATGTCTAAAATAGTTTATTCTTCTCAATGAATATGCAATTTTTCTGCATATATTTTTAAAATGAGTTTTCAATCTCCTTTGTTCCAAAACGTAGTGTGTGCTAATAAATTAAAGCTAATAAATTTCTATCTGTTCCACCAGTACTTCCACATATTTCAAAATACACATTGAAATTGAAAACTCAAGAGTGTCATCTAATCTTTAAAGCAGAATATAGGCATATTGTTTAATTTATACCTGTGCTGGAAAGCAGACTGGCTTGATTCTGTTTTGCAGTCCTGTCATGTACATTCCAAACAAGTGATGATCCAAAGCTAAATACTGGATTCCTTAAATATAGAGCACATTTTCAAGTGCATAAACGAAGCATATTCTCAGCTTAAAAAGCTGCATAAGCCTTTTCTGACCTGTTTATATTAAAACAAGAAGGGTGGCATGTGGAAATGGAAACTACTTGAGCAATACAGGTTCCATTTACATAGAAGAGGTGAAAGGATGGAGCTCATACAGTTGTCTTCCAAAGGAAAGAAATAAATACAAGGGTCAGTTGGTTCTGCTGGCAGATCTTGTGGGGCAAATGTAGAAGAAATAAACACTACTGTGCTTCTCCTGGAATAATTTTGCAAGTGGATGGGGACTGTTAGGAAATATAGTGGCTGAATTTCATTCATTTGCATGACATCTGGATGAACTATCTCTTGTGTAACTAAATGGATAAATGTGTTTACCTTACCACTGCGACTCTGTAGAATAAAAACTGGCAAAATGGAGAATTTCTTAACTGATGGCAAAATTTAAAAAACCTTACTCATTCTTTCAAATACTACTCATGCCAGAACTTTAAAAAAAGGCTTTATCTTTAAAAAAAAACTACTATTAAGCTTTCATAGTAACTCAGGGTACACAAAAGTATATCAAGAATAAAGCTAGTAATTTTGTTGCCATGCTTTTTTGTGAGGCTAGTGGCCTTATTTGTAAAGTAATTATTCACAATTTTAAATAACACTTGGCAGCATTGTTATAGTATCTTCTGTTCTCAAGAGGGTACACTTCCAGCTGCCCAAAGGTATCAATAATAAGTACCACTTGCCAGGGATATTACAGCCAAAAAACCCAGTTTAGACATAAAATAGCATCCAAATGTGGATTTAAGTGATAATCCTATTTGTCACCAACACCGCAGTAATTTGGGGGGAAATGGATATTGACTGGCATGTATATTGATTTATAGTGAATTTCACAATTTTGTTGCAGCCTTTTAATGATAGTGAAGCTGCTAGAAATTGCAAATCACCACTCCCACCGCCCCTCAAGATCCTTTCACAAAATGGCCCTATTTATGCTAGGAGGTATATATATATATATATATATATATATGTTGAGTCCCCTAAATGACTGCTTCAGTCAGGCTTCAATGGAATCTCAGAGAAAACAAGAAGCTATTTCTTTCCAAAAGTAATCTGCACCAGCCAAGACTGCCCACAGCTGACTGACCCACACTGAGTATTTCTTAAAACTGGATGAGCAATGCATGTTGTTTCCAGACATTTTGTTTTACCAGGAAAATGCATGAAGAGACATCTTTCTACAATCCTTGTTTCTGGTTCAGAAAAGAAAAAATCCCTCAAAACCCCCAAAAACACAAACAACCCACAGAGATTGCTGCATAGGATGATGCAGAAGAGCATTCTCTTTTGAAGGACACTCTCAAGCAGGTTTTCTGGCCTGTGACTTGAAATAAAGCCACAGTATTTATTTCCTAATGCAGTCTTCTCAGAAGTGAAGTATTCCTCTTCCTTGATATTTGAGCTCAGCATTTGAGAAAAACAAATTCTTGGTTCACTTTCCTCCATGAATGAAGAACTGCTTCATAGATTCATAAAATCATTAATGCTGAAAAAGACCTCCAAGACCATTGACTCCAACCAATAACATAATACTGCCAGGTCCATCACTAAACCCTAAGCACCAACATCTATATGTTTTGTTTGATCCATTTACAGAGATTAAATTTATACAATTGTATCAAATATTCATTCTGTTGCTGTCAAGAAAGACTACATATATCTTTTATTTTCTTATAGCAGTGTATGCTCTATAGTGAAAACAGCAGCAATCCTACATCTGTAATCTGCGTTATATACTTTCTGGAGGACACAATGGTGGCTTTTAGTGGACACGTCAGCCTCAAATCCTCTCAAGATTCATGGGACAATAGTAGCTTTATTTCATTTCATAACTTCCATCATCCTCTAGGCAGTCAGTATGTTTCATGCCTGACTGAAGCAGATGCAAGACATAATTATGCCAAGTAAACCTGCCTCCAAATCCCATCACCTTTCCTATTTTCTTCGGCACCCTGTTTTCACTGTGGCTGTTTTGTACGGAGGATGGGGACAGCATGCAGCAGGCGCACTGCTCAGCCTGTTGCAGTCACCCCGGTGTCACGCTCACTGTCTCGAAGTGAAAGCGCTGCTGCTGCTTGTGCTTCCCCCCGAGGCATCTGCGGCTGGGACCTCCTCTCCAGCAGCCCACACAGGAGCGGCGCTTGGATTCACACTGACTCACGCCTGTCAAACTGCGGCACCGTGACTGAGATTAAAAATAAAAAGCTGGGCGAGAGTTTGAAGGCTGTCTGTCAAACAGAGCGTGGCACCAACACCCTCTTCGCCCGAATGAGGGCTGTGAAACACCGTTTCAAATTCCCTCTCCGGATGAATGCCTCCCGGCCCCCACCGCGCCCCTCGCTCAGCAGCGTACGACACCGAGGGAGGGAGGGAGTCCGCTCTGCACATAATCACAGTTGAGCAGCTCTGGCCGCGGGCCTGCTGCCGTCCGCCCCCTGGCTTCCCTGGCAAGGCCACCGGGCTGCACACGCCTGGCGGGGCCCCCTCACCCCGCCTGGCCCCGGCACTCCCCGCCCCGGCCGGGGCGACCTTGCCCGGGGCTTCCCCCGCCCGCCCCCAGCGCCGGGCAGCGGCCCAGGGCTCGGCGCGTTCCATTCCCCCCCGCGTCACGGGGTGGGGGGCGCATCGGAAGCCCTTCGCTCGCTCCAGAGGCAGGACACAGACCGCCGTAGTATCCGTACCCGGTTAGGCGCAGCGACCCGACAAGCCCGAGCCCAAGGGGACGGAGAGATGGCGGCGGGACGCTTCGGGACAGGGAGGCGCGGAGAGGGGGGGCGGAGTTGGTAGGTTCCGGAGGGGGCCGGCGAGTGCAGAGCGCGGGCGCCGCGGCTGTCAGTGAGCAGCGGCGCCGCCAGCGGGAAGAGCCCCTGCCGGGGAGAGCCACC
>VXBI01012372.1:425752-531780 GCA_013397375.1 Toxostoma redivivum | reverse complement strand
CGGCGGGGGAGCCTGGCTGGCGTTCGGGCGCGGAGCCGCGGCGGGGTCTGCGCCGCCTGGCCGGGAGGGGGCGGTGGGAGCCGGTGTGGCGCCGCCGCCGCGCTCCTCACCGCGGGCTCCTGCCGTGCCGTGCGCCCCCGGTGGGGCTGCGGCGGCACCGACCCTAGCTGGGGGGCCTCGTATTTATGGTTATGGATGTCCGGTGGGCCCCGGGCAGCGTTTTGCCCCTCAGCGATGGCAGCGGTGGTTTCGTTTTCCCCGCGGTGTGTGGCTGCTCGGCCGCCGGCCCCAAGCGGCAGCTTGGGAATAAGCCGGAATCCCTCTTTTGTGTGTAGCGTAATCATCAGAAATAAGCGTTTCTGATACAGGGCTTTTGCCAGGAAGCTTCGGACAGTGCTGAGGTCTGCTGCCTAACTGGATTTGTTTAACCTCAGGTATCGTGTCAGCAGCTGCTTTGTGAAAGGAATCAATGCAGTGAATTACATTACTATAAGATTTATTGTATGCAAAAGTAAAATTTGAAATCGGGGACCCCAAAACAGCAGTATGTTGTGACAGCCTGTGATTTTTGGTTGCTGTAGGTAACAATAACAGTGTCCTGGTAATGGCATAAAAAATATTGGGGCAGGTGTGAAAGATTTATCCCCTTGTCTGAAACTTTTGTTGCTTAAACCATATATCCAGTTGATTTTTTTTTTTTTTGCTTTGTTTTGCTTTGTTTGGTATAGGGAGGCAGAAACTTCCTCCCTGTATCTTTTTTTCCTTCTTCCAAACAAAGAATATTTTATTTCATTTTTGTGCAACAAGAAGCACAAAGAAACATAGATTAGAAGTGGGCTGTTAGATTGATGTTCTTTTCCAGTTTCACCATGTTATATGCCTTCCTCCACCAAAAGTAGGTTTGTAGGAAGTCTGGTTCTGCCTCTGCCTAGGAAATGTAAGAGGCAAAGAAACAGAAGACTGCGTCTTTTTAAGAAAAAAGCGAAAAGTGAATCCTTTCAGGAACACTTCTGAAATGTCTTTACAACCAGACCAGCAGTCCTATATACTTACAGTGATTAGTAGATGCATATAATGAGACTAGTTAAATGTCCAATTTTTCAGTGCTTAATTTCAGTTCTTTTCCACTTACCCTTGTTCCAGACAATTGGTTTTCACTGCAAGCTGAACATTGCATAAATAAATTGGGAAAATTGATGTTCTATTTAAAATTGTCTAGTTACAGAACTCTTAATGGTTATTAACAGAATAAATGTGGTGTTCCCTAAAGGTAACTGGCGATCTAGGATTTACAGTTGCAGTAAAAGGAAAGAAGAAAAAAAAAAGAGTTTGGTTTATTTTTCACGGCTGAATGACTGTGAAGCAGTTAAATACTGTGTTTAAGAAGCTTACCTAAACCACTTTCTTTAGGACTGACAATAGGTATAAAACATACTAGTTAAGAAACTTAACTTTTGCGAAATGACGTGGTAGTTTTTTCATTACACCAGTGGAATTGATTCTATATGACTCATACTGTGCTTTACTATGTATATAGTGCTACTCAAATTTGAAATCTATTTTCTTAGTCTTACATTAATGTGACACTTAATAATTAATTTGATCTATATTTAGTCTTTGTTTAGATATCATCCACAATAAAACCAACATCAATTAGTGTCTTTTTTTTTTCTTTTTGAGATGTGCATTTCCAAGTCTAGTTAGTCCATACATTTAGACTACATTGTTGGCATTTCTGAGCAGCTCTTTGTAAATACTACTGTTTTCTAAAAGGGAGAACTCCAGCACTCTGCCATGTGGGTCTCAGTATTCTTCAGGGACATAAAGGAACTGTCAAACCCTAGTTCTGGCAATCACTCAAGTCTCTTAGATAAGCACTATGCCAAATGATGATAAGGCTGCTTTCAGAGAACTCCACCAAAGTCTTACCCCCCATGTAGAAGTGTTACTGTCCCTCTGTGCACTTGGGACACTAGTAATACTGTAATCACAAACAGCTTCCAGGACTTCTGTCATGGTGTGGATCATTCCTTAGCCTAAAACTTGGGGAGGGGGTTCTGACAAACAGTATTACTTCCCTTATTCTAGAATTTTTGTATTGTATCTTTGGGTTTAAAATCTCACTTTTCTGTCACTGCAGCAACTAATTTCTGCTTCAGTGACTTTTTCCATGGATCATGAACATTCTTTACCAGGCTGGACTGTCTTAGACACCATCTCAGAAAGAACTAAGCTCTCTCTCACATGAAGAGATAGTGATAATGTTACTAGAAAAAGTCAACTGTTGTGCTCACATGAAACAAACCAAATCAGAACTGTCAGAATGATGTGCACATGTAGCATTCCCAAGAAGTTTCACAGAAGAGTTGACACTACAGTCTGTAAATTACTGCAAAATAAAAATTTTAGCTGTTTTAGGGTCTGTAAGTCAACATGTTACCTGCATAGAGAAAAGAATTTGAACAGAAAGAAGCTACTGATTCTGTGCCATTCTTCCAAACCTCTGCAAGTTCTTCATGGCTGATGAAGGATAACCAGACATGCTTATAACCATGTTCTAATAGATTTTTGTGTCCATTATCCTATTTCCAGCACCTGCAAAGAACAGGTGCTGCTTACCATTCTAAAGTGGTATATGTATCAATTAAGTCTCAAGGCACAGATCTGCCTCTCATGAACAAATTTAGGAATTTAGTGTCATGTATTCTGCAATTGCAAAACACTTGGGGAATCCTTCAGTAGTATGGCCTACATAAAGCTTTATTAAATACAGTACCTAACTGTGGCTATTTTAGCTATATATAGCTTCACAATTAATATATTAATTTATTAAATAATATTAAATTGAATCATTGAAAAAATTTTATTTCTTTTGAGAGGTTCTGGGAGAGTTCTTGGCAGTTCTTATTAGGGTTCTCTGAAGATTGAAGCATTAATCCTTTTTCTCTGTGTGTTGGTGGAGTTCAGTGAACTACATTAGGTCATTGAGAAAGGGTAGAGATTAGAGGTGCCATGATGCTGTCTACCAGAACTAGTCGGTAATAAACTAGTTCTTCTTGTTGGTGGAGGTAAATACCTGTACAAAACCTAGGTGAAGCTGAACTTGGGTAAGAAGAGGTGACTTTCACATGAAGAAGGAATGTATTTTGAAATTCTGTAGTAGTCATCAGATTGTCTTCAGCAGGCTACCAATTCTTGTAGTGCCTGATGTATCCTTAGATATTTCTACTTATGGTCTTTTGGACTATATAACTATTTTACCAGATATAGTGATGATTATAGTCACTTGTGTCTAGAGTTTATTTCTGCCAAGTGTGTTTCAATCACAGTGTTTCACAACAGAGAAAAACTTGGTTTAGTTCTAGGCAGGCTTGGCCATCTCAGTGGTACCAGCAGGTTCAAGCAGGTCATTTAAATTCCCTTCTGTGCTCTGACTCCTCAGAAGGACATACTGATGGGTCAGGTTCCCAATGCATGACTCTTCTTGTCACTGAAGGTCTGTCATGGCTTTGCAACAAATAATTCTAAAGACATCTTTTTCATGGTGATTCTGTCTTTGAACTATGCCACATGCTTCAGAAATAGGAACTAGCAATGAGACTGTCCTGGCTTTGGCTGGGATAGACTTAGTTTTCTTCCTAGCAGCTGATACAATGCTGTGTCTTGGATTTAGGATGAAAATAATGTTGATAACACACTGATGTTTCTGTTGTTTCTGAGCAGCACTTACACTAAATCAAGGATGTGTCAGCATCTCATATTGCCCTGCTAGGAAAGAGGCTGGGAGTTCACAAAAATTAGGGACGGGACACAGCCAGGGCAGCTGCCTCCCAGCTAACCAAAGGGATATCCCAGACCCTTTGGCAATATGCTGAACAACATTATGCTGGCAGGGGGCTGGCAGCCTGCTGCTCAGGGACTGGATGGACATTGGTCAGTGGTAGGTAAACAATTGTGCATTGCTTGTATTGTATATTCTTTTATCATTATTTTTCATTCTTCTTCTGTCCTATTAAGCCATTTTTTCTCAGTCCATGACTTTCACCTTTTTCGTGATCCTAGGCAAATGAGTGACTGTGTGGTATTTAGCTGCCTGCCAGGTTAAACGTCAGCACTTAGTTTTATAAGAGATTCTTGGCTACAGCATCAGCTTTCAAAGGTTTTGAAAGCTCTACTTAGAGAATAAGAAAGAAATTTTTAATGATTAAGAGGAGTGTATTAAAATCCTTTTGGCAATTTGGTTGAGGGTTTTCTTTTCTTCCCTTATTGCAGTGTAAGTGTATGTAACATTGTCTCATTCTTGTAATGAAAATGAGGCTCTTTTAAGGAATGAAAACTGAAAGTCTTAAACTACCCTACCTAAAGGAAAAAATTAGCTGTATGGAATTTACTGTTGCTGTTTTACTAATGTAGAAACTTTTTAATCAAGGCCGGTTTAGGAAAAGTCCCTGCAAATACTGTGTGTTTGAAGAGAGTTGCTTCTTTCAGATTGTTTGTTGGAATCAAAATATGTTCTTCAGTGGTTGCTCTGGCTGAAAGAAGCTGTAATTAGTTTGGGGGCTGTGTTTGTTTGTTTCATTGGTTACTTATTTATTTGCAATTTGTTGTTATTGAAGATATTATTTTTTTTGCTGGGTTAGGCTGTCAAATGAGCCTGTGTGGCTCCTTCAGGAGTATTTTGTTGGCATCTGTTAAGGTGGGCCAGTCTGTTAGGCTGGCTGCCCTTCTTCTGAAGAGACTTTTTGAGATAAATACTGATGTTTGAATGTGTGTGCCTTTCATTGGGTGAGGAAAGAAATGGAGAAATTGCAGACGGTGAATGTACTAGTGAGGATTTCCTGTATCATAGTACATTTTGTGAATTATGAATGGCAAATGGGATGAAATTAAAGGTTTCCGCTGAGCCTTTTCTCAATGTGTGGAGAGTTGACCTTGCAATGTAGTGTCTGAAATGTATTTTGAATAGGTAAGAGGCAATATACTGGGCCAGTGGACTAAAGAATGGTTTGGATTTTGCCTAACATGTTTGCAAGCATTTTTAGAATGTGCTAGAAACAAGCATTAATTTTTTTTCATGTACAGCTTTAATTATCCTTGACATGCTATACATTCTGATGTATTCAGTTACATTACAACATAGGGGTTTTCAGTGTCTTCTTCCCATTCTCATAAAGAATGAACAGTGTATATTAACAAGCAACTATATACACACATTACTGTTATCACATTAAACTTCATGGTGATTGATTTATGCTATACCTGCTGGTACTCTACAAGCTCCAGCCTGAAGACTGCTTAGGCCTGTTGTTAGCAATGTAGTGTCTGACTGGTTGACAAAACATTAGTGAAAAGCCTTGGGAGAGAGGAATAAATTGGTGTCCCCTTTTGCAAATGAAAGTTGTGATGCAGGCTGGTACGAGATTCCTCACAGTCCATAGAAGAATATACAGAAAGCTCAACTTTCACTGTCTAGCAGAGGCAGGTGCTGGGAATGTCAGTGAGTCTAGTAAAATTATTTCAAGTTAAGCACACACAAAATGAAGAATATACTGATGCCAGTTCTCTGAGAATAATATGTTTTGTGTCACAAAGAAAATCTAGAGCTAATGAAGGAATGGTATCTCATTGACCAATGAGACCAACCAGCTAAGATTAACCAGCTTAATGGCCTTGGCTTCCAATGATCATGCCCTTCCAGCTCAAAGCTGGTCCATCATAATGAGGAAGAAATCAAGCCAAGGTGGCAGAAGGACTGGATGAAGCAAGGCATTTGACACTAGGCATTTGTCTCTAGAGACACGTGGATTTTGTGAATGGACCACACAGTGGATAAAAAAGTTTCTGAATGGTTGCATTCCAAGAATTGCCATCAATGGTTCAGTGGAAAACAGTGACAAGTGGCTGTCCTTAGGGGTCTGTATGGGAACTGACATTTTTTTTAGCATCTTTGTCAGTGATTTGGACAGTGGGATTGAGTGACCCCCTCATCAAGTTCATTAACAATGCCAAGCTGTGTGATGCAGTTGAAATGCTGGTGGGAAGAAATGTCATCCAGAGGCACCTTGACAGTCTTTAGAGGTGGGCCTGGGTAAACCTCCTGAAGCTCAACAAGGCCAAGTGCAAGGTCCTGCACCTGGGTCAGGGCAAGCCCATGCACAAAGACAGGCTGGGTGGAGAATGGACTGGCAGCAGCCCTGAGGAGAAGGACTTGGGGGTGCTGGTGGATGAGAAGCTCCACAGAATTCAACGACGTGCATTTGGATCCCTAAAGGCCAACCAGATCTTGGGCAGTGTCAAAAGGGGCATGACCAGCAGGTCAAGGGTGGTGCTTCTGTCCATCATTTCTGCTCTTGTGAGACCCCATCTAGAATACTGAATCCAACTCTGGAGCCCCCAGCATGAGAAAGATATGGACCTGTTGGAACAAGCCCAGAGGAGGGTCACTAAGTTAATCTCAGGGCTGGAACACATCTGTGAGAACAAACTGATACAGTTGAGGCTGTTCAGCCTGAAGAAGACAAGGCTCCGAGGAGGCCTTCTAGCAGCCTTCCAGTATCAAAAGGAGACCTGCTAGAAGGCTATAGAGGAACTTTTCACAAGGGCATGGAATGATAGGATAAGGGGGAATGATGACCTTAAGAGTGGGTAGGATGAGATTCATTATTAGGAAGAAAATCTTTACCATAACAGTAGTAAGGCGTTGAACAGATTGCCTGGAGAGGTTGCAGACTCCCTACCCCTGGAAGTGTTCAAGACCAGACTGGATGGTGTTCTGAGTAACCTGATTGACTGGAAGGTTCTCTGCCCATGACCAGGAGGATTGAAACTATATGATCTCTAAGGTTCCTTCCAACCCAAACCATTCTAGATTCTATGAATTAATTAGCAAGGAATCCCTGACAAAGCTCACATGTAAAAAGGGGAACCTACAGTAGGTCAAAGCAGCAACAGGTGGCTGTAGAGGAGTAGAGAGAGATGGATTTAGTTGGCATAGTGACAGCCTATGTGGGGTTTAACCTGTTGAGTAGCATGTAGATGCCATTCTTGTTCTCCTTGAGATGTAACAGCAGGAAGATCATGACTGTGGGAAAAATGGAACCTCTAAGCTGCATGCCCCAGGGAACCTGGGAACAAAAGTCCAGGGTACAGTAAACAGTGTCTTCTCCCTTTCAGTCACTACTGATTAAGATCAGCCTTCAGGAACCACAGGTTCCTGATACCAGTTGGAAAGTCTGAAACAAAAAAGACTTACCTTGGTGGAGAAGGATCGGTTTAGGGAACAGTTAAACAAACTGGCAATACAAGAGTCCACGGGATCTAATAAGATACAATCATGAGTGCAGAGGGAGCTGGCAGGTCTCGCTGTTAGGCCACTCTCAGTGATCCTTTGCAAGGTAAGGATTGTCTGTGGGGCGTGTAGATTTTTATTGAGCATCTTGACTATATAGAAAAGACTTTTTTGTTGGGGGTCATTATTTGTTGGAAATGCAAATACACTGAGTTCACATTCACAATAAATGTCTTTTTTGTCACATGAATTTTCTTGAATGTTGTGTAAGTAAATCTATTTATATGGAAAATCATGCTGTGTTTTTACAGGCTATGAGAAGACAGAAGATGTTTCAGAGAAAACTTCCCTAGCTGATCAAGAGGAAGTGAGAACTATATTCATCAATCAGCCCCAGCTAACCAAATTCTGCAATAATCATGTCAGGTATTAATAAAAATACTAAAACGTTGCATGCTGAATAGCAAAATTGAAAAGGTTTCGTTTATTCTGCTAATGTCATTTCCACTGGCCACCAATGACAGTCTTAGACACTGGAGGGAGGAGTGAAGTGAAATGAGGGGACAAGTAAGCTCTTTCAGTTACAAACCTGACCTTCTGAATTTTTAAAAGTGGAGTGGGGAAGGTACAGCTGCTTTACAGCTGAACCATCAATGTGTCCCTGGAGGATGGATTTGTTCTTCGTGTTTCAGTTCAGTTCATCTTTGAACCTATTCCTGGTAGATGAATGCTGATGCAGATGTACTGCACTTGAGCACAACATTGTTTGTGCTTTGGAAACACTTGGCTTTTTCAGTCAGCCAGTTACAAAAATGCTGTGGTTGCCTACGAGACTAGTTTTCAATTAAAGGTTCAGGCTTTAGGAATTTTGCTGGTGGTTTATGCTGGCGTTTTTTGTTTGCTTTTGATGAATTTTAAGTCATACAGTAAATACTTGTAAGTAATGTTTTTTTAGATCTGATAACATCCTCACTTCTGTTGTTAAAATTCAAAGGAAATGAACAGCAAAGATATCTCTGTCCCAAGTAGGTGTGTTTTCCGAAGATACCTTTGATAATGTGCAGAAATTTTGTAGACATTGAGAATAATGTGGGATTTTCCATGAGAAACTTTATATGCTATTTCTTGGTGTATAAAACTTGTCCTTCTGTCTTTTGCTTGATAGAGGTCTTTTGCAGGATACATTCATTCTCCTTATATTGACTGTTTTATGCAAGGTCAAAGTAAATACAACTGACTTAAAAAGAAGTTAAATATTCTTACAAGTCTTTTGCTTAAAAGTTTTTGGCACGATTGTTTTTGCATATATTGTTTTAGAACCTTAGATGGTGGTGGTCTGTTCTTAAACAGATCTGCAAGGCTGGCTAACAGAGAGCTGGTAGCTCAAACATTTTATGATGATGGCTTAATGTAGATTGTTTTGCTAGGATAAATTTTATTCTCTTCTTCTAGCCTAGCAAAAGCATACTTAACATCCAGTATTTATTAGTTTAGAATCAAAAAGCAAACTGTTTCATTTGAAAGCTTGTATAACTGAAAGGAAAACAATACTTTTGAAGAATTTTTTGTACTGTAATAATGGCATGTGTTTTTGTCTCTTCCTCTCAGCACTGCAAAGTACAACATAATCACATTCTTGCCAAGATTCCTTTATTCCCAGTTCAGAAGAGCTGCTAATGCTTTTTTTCTTTTTATTGCATTGCTTCAGGTAAGATCAACAATAAAATTCTAATGTTTTAAACTTGTTAAGAGACCATTTATATTATAGACAGAGATATTGAGATACTTGAGGTTGCTGTACTGTTCTTTCCAAGATAACTGGCCTGTCAGAACATTTGTATCATGTAGACATATCTTTAATAAAATGCTTGGGTTTGTGGTTTTCTTGCTCCATGGAGATAACAAAATGCAGACGAAAATTTTTCTATAAAACAGGTTAAGTATAGCTGAAATTCTGTTGGGTCAAAAAGACTTGAGAAAAGAAAATTCCGTTTTAAAATATCTGGCATATACAGAAAACTGTTACCTACCTGTAGTTGGCATTTCTTCTAGAGGGTACTGTCTAAAAACCTGAGCTCTATGAACTTTTGAGGGACAGGAATTGCAGCTGAGGGGAAGTGATTATTTATTCTTAGAGATAAAGATTGAAATCGAGCCTGGACAAACAAAATCAGTTATGGAGTCCAATACTACAACAACTGTTTCTTGTAAATCAGTTAATCAGTGTACTGGTTATATTTTATTTTAGTGATAGTTCAAGTTGGAAACATTGTGGGGTTTTTGTATACTATTCTTTCAATGCATTAGCTGATGATAAATTAAAAATTGAACTGTGTTCAGGTGCAGTCATAATTAACCATTGACTGGTTCTGCATTTCAAACATATTTGTTAAAAACACTTTTTCTGCATGATTTCAAATACATTGTTTACAATGTGTTGATTTGTCTGTTGAGGAGGTCATTGTCTTGGGGATTGACATACCAAACTAAAATTACTGAAAAATGGCACATAAATTGCATTATGTACTTTTTCCTTCCTCACTTCAAGTTTTTCTGCAAGTCAAAGTTTATTCCTCTGTCTTTACTTTTTATGTCTTTTCTTCTACTTTAAGTGCTTGGGGCAGTTTTTTTATGATGCACCTGCATAAGTAGCTTACAACCATTTTCTAGGGGGAAAATGGTTCAAGGTTTCATTCAATTTTCTGCCTGCAAGCCTGTGGCTTTTAAATAATCATCCTGCTAACCCCATCTGGCATATCAGGTAATCCAGTTGATCTAGCAGTGTTTGTTCCCTGTGGTGCCACTGTACACCTCAAGGCAGAGACACTGAATAAGAGATTTCAGAAGTGTTAGCAAGTGTAGTGTTAGGACTTCAAAGCCCACTAGTGTGTCAGGCTATCAGTGAGACTGCATTGCCAGGAGAAGGAAATAGAGGAGAATGGAATTGGTGTACAGTCTAGTGACCCTTTTGCTTTCAGATTTTTCCTGCAAAATAACATGCAGTTGGAATGGGAATTTGGACATATATGTAGGAAGAAATTAAAAGGTAGGAATAGCTGGAGAAATGACAGATCCCTTTCCTCTGTAGCCAGCATATAGTAGCTGAACAGTAGCTTTCAGCCTCATTTCCATTTAATTCCCTGAAAAATGTCTACAGTAATCTGGAAGATAGGTCTGTATTGGTCTTACAAGAAGCATATTAAAACATCCTGTTTTCTTTCAGAAGCACAATAGGGTAGTAGTAAAAAGAAATTTATATAATTCATAAGTAACACTGGCTGTTTTCCAAAACATTTTATGATAAACTGAGGATCTCTTTTAACCACTTTGGGGCACCACTAGTTAGTGTACTTTTTTCTTGCAGAGTTCTCATTGTCATCACACTGCATTGCCCATAATAATTTTGTTAAGGCAGCAATCCTTTCAACTATCAGTCTTGCCATTAAGAACTCTAGTCAATATAAAAATAAATATGGATAGCTATCCATGTATATGGCATAAGCAGCTGCATTTTCTCACAATTTACTTTAGATACATTTGCTTGCATCATCTGTGCCCATAACTAGTCAGCAAAAATGGTTTTTCTTACAGTAGTCTGGCAACTATTTGAAATTTATCAGTTAATATCTAGTATGATTAAAATTATCTCTTAAGAGATTAAGACTGTAAAGAAGCAAAAATACCTTGGACTAGTGTCTACTCTAACAAAAATCTAAATTGGAAAATTTAGTTGTATTTTGTAAATACATATTTTAATTCAATTTGAAACCCAGAAAAAGAAGGTAAATATTCTGCAAACACTAAAGCCTTTGAACCATTGAACACTATACTGCTTAAAATGCAAATATTTTTTTATTGTATCAGCTGCTTTTGAATTTAAGAATATAAAGCTCTCTTGGAAATAATTAACACCATGTCTAAAAAGTGAATTCACTTGTCTTTATTTGCACATAAAGTACTGTTTCTTGTATTAAAAATGTTTTCAACCAGAAATGCAAAATATTTTTTTCTCCTTTTTTTTAATAGCAAATACCAGATGTATCACCAACAGGCCGCTATACAACGTTGGTTCCTCTTTTATTTATTTTAGCTGTAGCTGCGGTGAAGGAGATAATAGAGGATATTGTAAGTATTTAATAGCACTATTTTGTAAATAGCTATCATATTTTTAATTTCTAATATTACAAAAATGTTTCCCAGTTGTCAAATCCAGGTCCAAGCATTTGATGCACCTTTTTATTTCTAATGCCACATTCATAAAATCGTTAGTTCCACTGTTGTGACTTTTCATGGTTTTGTGGACAGCACAGAGAATAGGCCTTTTCAGTTTTTTCCTGTTGCTCCAGTCCAGTGCACTTTACTGTTAGCGCTTCCTATCTTAGTGCTAAGTGTGATCTGCGGACTCCTGATGGCCAGGAATAGGCGCTGGTCCTTGTTAGGCAGCGCCTCCACCTTTGCCAGGTTTTCCTAGGCTCTTTCCAGTCACTGTCTGTGGTAGTGGTTGTTTTGCTTTCTTACCGCATTGAAAGAAAACTTTAAAAGAGCTGGGGCATTGTGAACACAGAAGTGTCTGTTCTGACTTTATTTTGAGAGGAGAGAAAGGAGTTTCAGTCTCTGTTTCTACAAAAGTTGTTGGGGTTTTCTGAGTACCTTCTTACCCTCTCTTCAGTAAAAGCATATGATAGAAAACTGTCTCTCTAACTTGCTTAAAATAATTGAGTCTTTTAATTGATGTTTTTGTATCTAAGGAATTAAATTAATATTCATTATTTATCAAATCACTCTAGATGCTACAAATTTCTTTATCTGCTTTTGTTTTTATTTTAGTTCTGCAGGTATGTTATGAGAAGGACAAGACATTAGATATCTCATGATACAGCAGAGTGTCTTGTCCACTAGAGTAGTGTTCCTGTTTGTGGGCACTTCTCTTGAGTTTTGGAAAGGGTTGCAGGTGGTGTAGTCTTTCCTTGAACAAAAACAGTAAGCTGCCTGGGAACATCAGATTTATCGTGTTTGAGCAGAATTATAATGTATATGCAGAAACATGGCCAAGAGGAAGAGTGTTGAGCTACAAAGGAGGCTTGGAATAGAAAGTGGTTAGTCACATGCTGCCTTTATTGATACAGTTGACTGGGTTTTTTCCTCAGTTACCTCTGTGAATGGATGGTAGGCGAGATACAGGCTCCCTAGGTTGTATGAAGCTCCTGAGTCACAGAGTTAAGTGGTCCTGCAAGCCACAATGAGGTTTCCATTAGATATTTTACTTCTATTTGGCATATCTAGTTTTTGCTGCCTTACAATCAGCTTCTCCTTAAATGCCTTTGTTGCTTTCTCTTTTGGATAAACAAAACCCTTTTGAAAAAAAGCCATAAAATCAATTCATGTTCTTTTAGATATTTTTAACCATTCTGCTGTTAATACTTACAGACTTACACCATCTGTCAGTGTCTAGGCAAATATAAAACAGAGGCTGCTGCTACTGTACAAAGTGTCCCTTTTAAAATTATCTCATCCAGTTACTTTTCTTTTGTTATTTAATTCTACCATTTGCTCTTTGTAACTTGAAGTGTACAGTTGGTGTGGCAGGGAGAAGGACAGGGATCAGGTATAGTGGGATTTGCATATACCAGCTAAATAAAGTTCTCATTACCAAACGCTACAGAAATACCTAAAACCAATACAGCTGTACTGTTTTTTCCTGAGAAAGCTGACCACTTTCTGCATAGTAAATTATTCAAAGTGTATTCCCTTAACCATTAATTTTCATTATGTCTCAGGTTTTTTGCGCAGTGAAATATTTAGGATCTCCACTAAATGGTAATCTTGATCTAATACTAAAGCTTTTGGACGGGAACCTTGTATATTGCTAACAATAAACACGCTTGCAAAACAACGTTTTTAGCTCAAGACCCAAATGTTTCTTTTTCTGGAATGAAATACCAGGACAAGTAAGATGTTAGCAGAAAATATTATTCATGAACAGCATATGTTTTCCATATATGCTTCAAAGGTGCTAACATGCAGTATTAGATTGTCACTGTTTCCAATGATTTTCATCCATCATACCTCAGAAAGCCATGGTCATTAACCTTTTAGAAATGGCGGAGATTCACCCTGTGGGCAAATAGACATCTGCTTTGGTCAAGTTATATTTTCTCTTTGATCAAAGGTTATTTATCTGTACAGTCCACCATCTTTTTGAAAGGAGAATCTGCTGGTATTTTGTCAAAATCTAGTAAAAAATAATATTTCTGTTTTGCAAAGTTATAAGGTGGCCTTTTAAGGGCTGTTAGCTCAGAGTCAAATCCACATTTTATTGGCAATAAATCACTCAAGTATCTTGACTTATTTTTCTTTAATTTTGCAAGATTACTTCTGATTTTGTTTGCCTCATTCATACATTGTTTGCATGAATTCTGAACATTTGTTTCAAAAGTGTACCTAAACCAGTTTAATTCTATTTAAATTAATTTTCTAAAACATGTTCCTGCTCAGGAAGAACTGGGTTCATGAGTCCTAAATAGTGTGTTTAAACTAGTACTCTCCTAAGCTTTTTGTATCTGAGTTTGGTCATACCTACCTTGAAAATGCTGGTTGTTAATAGCTGTGTCAAAAAATTACTGTCAAAAGATGTCTCATAGCTGTATTAAAAGTGTGGGGTATCATCGCCTGTTTGGGGAGTGTGCTGTTGATTTTTTGTGTCTATTTGTTACTGTTGCTGAAGTCTGCAGGCAGCTTTATAGAAGTGGAGTCATTATGTTTACACAGTCATTGCCTGACTTCAGATGTCTGTATGAGACACTTAGATGAAGAATTGTTCCATGATCTTTGCTGTGGTAGAATCATCTCCCAATTCCAGGAAAGGGCAAAGTTATGGCATTGAAATGCACCAGTCCCTTGTGTAAGGAGCTTGTCCCGATAGTGATTGCCCATGTGAAAGGATATTTTAGTACAATACAATTAGCCTGGAACTGGATGTGACTTTCCTGGTTTCATAATTACGCAAGTAATTAATAGCCCTGTTAAGTATTTACATGGTTTATTGAATAGATGAGTGGGAGGGGCTGATAGATGAGTTTTTATTAGAAGTATGAAAGCTTTATTTTATCAACAGAAGTTATTAACCACTCTGCATTTTTAATTTAGAAAAGGCATAAAGCTGATAATGCGGTGAACAAGAAACAAACTCAAGGTAGGAAATTTTTTTAACTTTTTTTTTGAGAGGGTTGAATTTTTGCACGTAGTAGTAGTACAATTTGAACTGCTGACATAATTGAGTGGGAAATTGCATGTGCAGATTACTTCAGAATTCATAATGTAAACAGTTGAAATAATAATTTGTAGTGACATTAGCCCCACAAAATAGAATATGTTCTAGATTAAGGTTGTGAGGTTCTTAAGAAACTTGATCATTTAGTCATTTAGCACTGGTGATGCTGTCACTGTTAAAGATCATAATCACCTGTATATTTAATGGGCCTACATTATAATTAAAATTCCTGAGTATGCATACAGTTTTTTTCAGCCAGCAATAGGAAGGAAGCATAAAAAAAATTAAAATTGTCTTTCTGTGCTGCTTCAAAACTGTGGATAAAGACTAATGGAGTTCTTCTGGGTTTTATTTGTTGGGGGTTTTTTATTAAATCAATGTAACAGTTTGATTAGAAATTATGAGATACTTAGCCGGTATACCCTAACCAAAACATTGGCATTTTTTTAAAATAGATTTATGATAGATTTAATAGATTTAAGTAGATTTAATAGATTAATGATAAGGAAAAGTGGTATAAAACTGGGATTGTTTTAGCTCAGAAAGTGAGGGAGGTATAAGTGTATCCTAAACATGCTTGTCAGGTAAGATGTCAAAATTTAGGTTCCTGCTTTGCTGCTCTTCAACTTTTCATGTTATTTGAGGTAGACGTCTCTGGATGGAAATAGTCCTGTTTTTATAAACAGGAGGAGGAATGAGTGTCATGTGAATTTGGTTGCAGAAAATTCAAAGAATACCACAGAGAGAAAAATCTTACATTAAATGCTTTTAACTATATGATAAAAATAAGCATAAGTTTTTTAGGGAGAAGTGTAGTTATCAGTTAAGCAATTGTGTAATACTGCTAAATACTGGAAACATAAATTTTAAAGCCTACCTAAATTGTATGTAAATCTTTATTGTAAAATTTATGGGTGCTGGGATGGGAAGATACCTTAGGAAACTATTGAGTATGTAGAAACTACTGAGCTTAGTACCAGGTATGGAGAGATTAGGACTGGGAGACAAAACTATTGACTGAAATCACAGAAATAGAAATCTCCAGAGGACAGGCTTGGAGAAACAGATAACCTCTTAGCAATACATGAAAACCAAAGAAAACTTAATACTGACATCCAAAATTCTTTCATTAACTACTCATAGCTTTTGAGATTACAAACAACAGTTTTGGTGGCAGTGGAATCTTAAAATGCCTTTTCAATTTTTCTTTTTGTCCAGAGTGTACAAAATTTTAGTAAAAGGCTTGTTTTACTCTCTTTTCTGACTCTTCGTCTTGGTTACCTCTCATCAGGGTCTTTGGTAACTGTTCCTAAGATTCCTGAATGTTCCATGCATGCAGAAAAGTATCTTGGAAGTTAAATGTGTAATGAGGATAAATAAAATATTGCTAGCACTGAGAAACACATTTCTTGAACTACTGCAGGATTCACATAAGTGCAGCACTGATGCTAGCATCCTGACAAAATAATTCTTAAATGTTTTGTCAAGTACAACCTATTGTCAACGCAATAATTAGAAAGTTAATCAGTATGGTGCTCTCTTAGTTTGTTTTCATGTATTCAGCAGTTCTATGACCCTAAAAATCAGCAATGTGCATAGTACATTGTAAATGCAACTCCACCTTTGGTTACCTTTTAAACACATGAAATTGTTCGTGAAATGACATGTGCATGTGTAGATTCTGTATGTGAGTCCCCATTCAACTTCCTGTTCTTTAATGACAATCTGTATTTAAGTTAGCCTTAAGTAATTAACTTTCTATAAGTTTACTATTAGAAAACCTTTCACAAAGGATTTAGATGTATTAGGCTGCATTAGGGATGATTTTTGTTACCTCAGGCTGCATACGTGTATGATCCAACAGGATACCACGAGACATTCTAACAGGATGAAATCTACATTTCTATAGTGTGGTGAAGTAGCCTTCTGTAGGGCAGATGGAAAATGCTTTTGAAAATTATTTGTTAGAAACAGCTGAAAAATGGGAAATACAAATGTGAAAGGCTGCAGAAGGCTTTATGGTGCAAGTTCTCTAAATTATATAAAAGTTGCGTCGCAACACCACTTCTTTTTTTGTTCTCATAAGAAAATGGATTTTACTGAATGTTAGTGTGTGTTAATTGTCCTTAAAAGCTTACCAGATCAAGCTAGGATTAGAGTACTCTTGAGAGTACAGCTTGGTTGTCTGGATTGCTGCAAGGTATGTTTTTAATTCTCGTGAGGTCTTTCATCTGATTGGTGCTATAGCCCCACAAATCAGTATTGCTGTATCATAAGCTGTGTTGCTGACACTAACAGATGGAAATAGGTATTTGGCAGCACAATTATCAAAAGTCTTGGGTTCCTTAGGACAGACAGTATTACAACCAGTCATCACACTGAATCTGTAGTTTTACCAGAGAGGGGAAATGGTTTGTCGAAATAGATTTTGTATAATGATCAGCTGGTTGGTGAGGCAGTCATTAAAATATCTTGCTTACTCTCAGAAAGGGAGTGTGCCCCATCTACCATTGCCCTGAGCATATTAGACTAATAAATTTGGGAGAAGGAAGAGGAAGACTTACTAAGCAGGTTAAATAATGATTGCAGATATCATTGAGATACACAAGGAGTCAGTCTGGACAGAACCTCCAGGAAGACTTAAATGTAAAGGCCATATGTAGTCCCAGATTTTGATCCACCTTTTTGAAGTCAGCACACTCTTGCATAAGAATGTGGTCCTGATTGGGAACTTGAGCTTCCTTATGGTTTAAAAGGTGGAAAACCCAGTGAAAGGGGGCAATCTCTTAAAGTTATCTGAGTATTGATACATAGCAGTATATGTTTCTTTTTTTTTTTTTCATACCCATCTTCAGTATGTATATATATCTTCAGTAACTGGGACTAAAAAAAAGTTACCTTTATTATTCTCTGAAAATGCAATCTTGGCAATTGCTGGCAACAAGGCATGTTTTTTCTATCATAATAATAACACTTAAAACTAGACTAGTGGAATGTGGTTTCAGTATTAATTGTGACTACCAGGGAAAATCTATACTAAATACTACTTTAAATAGCATGGAGTATTTTCAGTATATTTGTGGAGGAGGTGACTGTAGCGATCCTAAAGTTCTCTGATATGACAATAACAACAGATTAGTTTATCTCTAGTGAGCTTCCTGGCACTTTTAATGAATATATTCTTCTTCTCCCCACCAGCAATTTCAAAACTTATTAGCTTTGGAACTTTTTATTCCAATTACTCATTTATTTTGGAAAACACATTATCATAAAAATCTATATCAGATTTATTTGATTCTCAAGGCCTGTAAAATGTTCTAATTGACTTTGTACTAAGATTCAGTGGTACAAAAACTGTTATAAAGAATATGTGCTATATATTTGAAATGCCTGATCTGAATTCACAGAAACAAGGCATGCTCTAAAATATTATGTAATGAAATGTGTCTTTTCATAAGGAGTCTAGCATATACCTGTATACTGCAGTTAGGTTGTATGACTGGAAAATCATTTCTTTTTTTCCTTTTTTTTAGTACTACGAAATGGTGCATGGGAGATTGTCCACTGGGAAAAGGTGTGTGTTTTTACTGGTCACTTTCAGAGCATAATGCGTATTTAATATTTGTTTTATTTCTCCATGTAATTGTTAAGGATAAAAAACAACTGGTATTATGGGAAATTTATAATCTCTTGTATTTTATTTTTTCTTTGTTGATATTTGTCTCTCAAAACATACTTTGAAGTCAAGTCAGTTTTGATGGCATGAGTCCAAACTGGTTAAATTCAGTGGGAATAAGCTGAGTAATATGATGGCTGTGGCAAAATAACTCACTTCCTTAGTCTAAGTCCTTAGTGGTTTGCCAAGGCAGAAGCTTCTTTATGGAAAGTAGCTACTTTGTGTATTTGTTGAACTTCATCAGCTTATATCATGAGAACTTTAAAGACTTTTATGCATTGGTTAGGAGGGGACTCTTAAAGGTATCTGTCAAGAACTAAATGTTATGCTACCAGCTAGTCAGTTAGTTTGAATGGTTTCCATATGTGAAAACTTGAAGAAAGTTTGACCCACTGTAATCTGGAGGCAAGGTGCAGATGAAATTGTCTTAAACCTTTGAAGAAGTAAGGATATAGTGTGATGCAACACAACTGTAGTCTTAGGTGCAAATAATTTCTTCTTTAATTCAAATTCAGTCTTTCAGTAAAGTATTTTACAAAACCAGCAAAATTAAAGAACTGCATAGAGGAAGGCTATTAAAGATTAGGCTTATTTGGCTAATTAGGCTTATTAAAGATTAGATTTCCAAAGAATTCCAATAACTTTTGACAGAACTCCAGTTGTACAAACTTCTCTAAGTATGTGTTTCTAACAGTCTTGCTAGCAAATTCAGCAGGTAAATATTTACTGTGCTTAAAACAAGGGTATAATACATTTTGTTTGAGACCATTAACCAATTCCCAGTTTTCTTTCAGGTAGATGTTGGAGATATAGTTATAATAAAAGGCAAAGAGTATATACCTGCTGACACTGTACTGCTCTCATCAAGGTAGAGATGCCCACTGATGCTTATAGTGTAGAGGCTGGTTTCTCTACCCTGTATTTATTTATTTGTGATTGCTCCAAGGAAATAAAGAATAAACAAAAGTGCTGCTGCTCTGAAGTGTAGTCTTGTGTTCATTTGGTCATTTATCATTTAAGGCAATGGTTTTTTTAAACTGTGGCAATTGCAGTTTTGAAATTACACTGGCATTCAATTTACCCCTAAGAAAAATGTAGTGTTAATTTTGTTGTTGGATATAATACAAAAAAGGCTGGTTCTCTGTCTAAAAATTGGATCTCAATTGCCATATTTAACCATCTTGGCTTTTTGACATGTACCCAACAAATTTCATCCCATAAGTAAATCAAAATGGATTTATTACAGGAAACAGAAATGGTTTTTAAATTATATAGTCTCCAGTTTGATAATTGAATCAGAGAAAAAAGTGAACATGCGATGTGAATCATCAAATTAGCACCATCTGAACACTCACTTTATTATCTAATATATATATTATTAATAATTTCATCAGTTGGAAGCAAGACTTAATTTTTAGCATGTCATGCTGTGACCCGCTCTACAGAGGTTGTTTATCATCATTTCCTTGGACAGTTTTATTTAATAAATGCACATCTTAAGTGGAAGATGCACATTTTTCAACATCTATTTGATCAGGTCAACAGACAACATATTCTGAGAATCCTTTTTAATGAATATTACCTAAATGTGAATGTAATGTAATTTTTTTTTCTGGCACAAGCAAAAATGTTATGTGTATGACTATTACTTAGGTATAAAACCTCTATGACCTCACTGAAGTTAATTAATCTACTCATGCCTACAATTAATAAAGGAAGGGTCCTATGCATTTCTGTTGACAGACTATGGTATAGACTAGTACATTCTAGTCTGTAGAACTCTGTCTTCCATTATATCTCTGTATTTTGTTATATTCTCTGTCTTCCATTATATCTCAAAATTAAGTGTAGCTGTTTCTAAAACACTTCTAATAAATTGTTACCAAGTGTAAAGTAGTTCCCAGAAAATGCTGTAAATTTCACCCACAGTCTGTCTCCAATGCTAATGTTAGTCATAACTTAGCTTGTGTTGAGTGTCCTCTGTAAACCTTTTGCTTCTGTATTTTGAGAAGCATTTCTAAATTCTCCACCAAGATCTTTGCTTCTCAACCAAGAACTTTGCAGGCAACACACCATCCAGCAAGGACACTTTTTCTGTTGGCCTGATAATAGCATCTGATATGCTAACCATAGTGTCTTGCAGGTGGAAGAGGTTACATCTTCTCAGAGCAGCTCCTTCATAATCCCCCTGAGTAATCCCCTAAATTTGAGTCTATTCCTAGGTGTCTTCACAGCTTTGCCCTTTCAAATTTGGAGGACACTTGCGTCACAGTTGTGGTTTACATACAGGAAAATACCAACTGTCTGAAAAGCCTACTTTGCAATCCTTGTACCCCTGAAGAAATCTTGTATCACAAGTTGACAGTGAAAATAATAGTTAGCTGCTACTGGACTTGATCAGGATTGTTTCCACTTTTTTTAACCCCTCTTTAGTGCCCTTATTAGAACACACTATGTGTGTCCACCTATCACCATTACTCACGTTGAATTTTCCTGTCAGCTTTTCTTCTAGGATCCAGTTTGCAATGGGTACTCCTAATCACAATTGCTTTTCTAGGCCCAGTTCAGGCATTTCTTTCAGCTAAAACTTCTTGCCTTTATATTACTAGGATCCTGTTTCAGACTTGCTTCCAGGAGAGAACCTGGTACTACTACCTATTCTCTAATTCTGCCTGCATACTGGCATATGCTCTCTCCTCCATCTCTCATCTCCATGTTTCTTCAGGAAGACTCTCATCAATTTTGCTTTCATGTCTTTATTGATGTTCAATTACATTTTAGGTTCCAAAAGCAATGCAAGTCTGTGGGCCTGGTTTTAATTCAAATTAATAATACTAGATTCTTTTTACCAGCAATAGCAGTTTCTGGAGAACAAAAGGATCTTAATTATTTTAGAAAACTATAATCTCTCACAGTGAAGAACACAAACCTCTGAGATTTAATTCTGTATGGTTCTTGCTAGTTCAGTGTACACTGAAATTTACGAAACTGGAAAAAAATACAAAATAATTTTCAGCATGTAAATAATTTTCAGCAAAGAAAAGGTACTTGTTACCTAGATCTTCAGAAAAGTTGGTGTAAAATCTGTTGTTGTGGCTTTTATTTTTTAATTGATGTATGGAGTGGCTAGAAACTTGGTTAGTTGAGAAATAAGCGTAACACTGTTTAATGTTTACATACAATGTCAGTGCGTTCTACAGCCTAAAGTTTGTGCCTTACAGTAAAATAAACCACTTGAGGAAAAATGAAAGTGTTCTAGCTATTTTCTTTCTGACCTGATTAAAATAGATTTTGAAAAAATTGTCATCAGACATTTTAATTAACATGAATTGTTTGAATAATGATTTCAAACTCTGTCTTTTTGTCTTTGTTCATTTGTTTTGTTTTGTTTGTTGTTTTTTTATTTTCCCTGTCACTTATTTTTCTGTTCTAATCATTTCAAACTGGGATGTGTAGGTGGCAGTAGGGGAAGTAGTGAAAGTGACCAATGGGGAACATCTCCCAGCTGATCTCATCAGTCTGTCATCAAGGTTAGAATAAAGTAGTTGCACAGGATATGTGTATGTGGGTCCTCATATACCAAATATGAATAACACTGCCATTTTGATAGTCTTTGCTTTGCTATTCACCTTTCTTCAACAAAACCTACATATTTATAAAATTAGAAAGGGTTGTTCTATCAAGTTCAGATTATTAAAGTGAAAATTACACAATAACACTTCAAGAAGTTAAAATCATTTCACTCTTCCTGGTTTTTACTCTACCCCCATGAAATTTTATCGAACAAGTTGTCATTGAATAAACACAGTTAAACACCAGGTTAAATATATGTTTAAGAGGAATATACATGTTTCAACCAGCTCACTATTTTCAGCAAAGAATATAGTTTAACATTGGTAGGACTGGTAGAGGACCCTCTGCACAAACTTGGATGTTGCACAATCTCTGCTGCATGTGGTGGCAAAAGCAGCGTTGTTCTTGTGTATTGTGACAAAATGCATGTTTCTTAGACATGTCAGCTTTATGCTATTGTCTGCACTCTTACCACACTTTGTTTTTCCCCTAACCAATCAATGGGCCTGCCTTGATCTTACTGTAACTTACTTTGGAGGTCACTGTAATCTGCTACAGTTACTGCAATTAAGCATGTCTCACTTGAAATGTCTTTGCTGCCTTAGTTTGTTTGAAAAGTGCTTTACAAAAATATTGTTTGGTTTTGATTGTTAACTAATAAAAATGTTAGAATTGTGTGTCTTACACAGGTGGTTCCATCCAAACAGGCTAAATAAAAGTTACTTATATTTTTAGAGAAGTTTGCCAAGAATAAAACAGTACCCTGAATGTACCTTATTAAAATTTTTCACATTTTAATACTTGTACTTTACAAAACTGTGTTAAAATAGCCTACTTAACATTATCCTGCAAATAATCTGAAATTGTCACTTACCTGTAGCAACTGTTGCATTAATAAAGGAAATTTTAAAAATAATTGATGCTCGAATTTCAAGCTAGAAGGAAGAACACTAGAAGCATTAAAGTGGTGTAGAAAGTAAACCTTTCTTCTTTTAAGTGTTACGGGGGTTTTGTGACTTATTTGATCCTTTCAAGAATCAAAACTTCTTTCTGTCTTGTATTTCGACAGTAGGTGTTCTGTCCTCATGCCCAGAAAATGGGAGCTGGAGTAATTTCGAAATTTCTTGGTATCTGTCAAACAGATGATGCATTCAAGTAGTAATATTCTTTGTGAACTTAAAACATATAATTTATAAAAAATCTTTTGAAATGGCAGAAGGGGAATATATTTCAAAAAATCCTATTATGTTATCCATAATTTAGACTTCTTTTGTAAGAAAACTATTTGCAAGGAAACTTTTGTATCATAAACTCCTGCTGCCTGCTCTAGTAAGCACTACAAATGCACTATGCTGTGCCCATATAATAATCTCGTGTATAAAGATAGAATACTCTTGCTGCATACAGTGCTTTTATCAATGTTTCATTTAAGAAAATAGGCTTTGGCAAACTTCTCTGGAAATGTAATGAGCTGTTAGGTTTTATAGATTTGGCTGTAAATTATTCTGGTTTTGAAGATTTGATAAGACAAACCTGTTTGTCTAAATAAATATTACAAGATTACTGGAAATTTATAGATTTTGCCATTGTAATATTGAATTCATGACTTTTTTTCTCTTAATAGTGAACCACAGGCCATGTGCTACATTGAAACATCTAACTTAGATGGTGAGACAAACTTAAAAATTCGACAGGTAGGAATTTCATTTTTGAGAATAATTCTAATATTTTTTGTCTATTAATGCTTATAAAAACATTTTATTACATTAATGGATGTTCTAGAAGGCTCTGAAATTTTAGTGGTTTGAATAAAAAGCTATGGATTATTGGCATCATAAAAGTAGAGGAATGAGTGGTTATTCCTGAGTCATTGTGCTTTGTTTTAGGGTTTTTCTTTGGGAGAATAGGCAGAAACATAAGTGGTTTGGATATTGGCTTTGTTAACATGGTGAGGCAGAAGCCCTGCAAAAGGCAGGTGATGGGGCCAGTGTTGTCCTTCAGGGACAGGTAGGGAATAGCAGATTTTGACTGTGTGCTGTTGCTGTGCAGGGACATTCTTGCTGAGCTCTGTGATGGATATGACCCTGTCTTAGTATTGTCAGCTGCCAAGGTGACTTCTTCACTGTAGCACCCAGTTGCAACAGTAAAGTGTTTTTCCATTTTGCTCCCATAGGGATGATTGTTTTCTGGTCTTGCTGTTAGATTTATAATATGTAGATTCCTTATTGGATAGTGTTTTTTAATGTCATGACAAATGAATTTTGTTTACAGGGTTTGCCACTAACATCAGAAATCAAGGACACAGAAAGCTTGATGCAACTCTCTGGCAGAATTGAGTGTGAGAGCCCAAACCGACATCTCTATGACTTTGTTGGAAACATCAGACTGGATGGGCATGGGTATGTAGATACAAGGAAGAAGATTTTGGGAGATTCAGCATAACAGTATGTGTTACACATACACAGCTATGTGTTCTTAAACTACTGAAGTAAAAATATGAATAGTAAATATTTTTTTATGTATTCTCTGCTAGACTTTACTCTTTTGAAAAAACTGGAAGCATAAAACCTTACTTCTAATATCTACAGCTTGTTTTACTAGTTGTCCTTCAGAAGGAATTAGGTATTAATAATAGAAGAGACTGCTAATCAAATTCTGACAGTTCTGGAATATGTACCTAGTAACTCACTTCTTAAGCATGTCATCTGTTACAGAAGCTGAATAGAAATAATTAATCTTTTTCTTTTTTTAATTGTTCTTTTCTTCTGTTTGTCTAAGTGTGGAGACGAACAGAGTCCATTGCTATATACCTCAATTGTTCTGACTTGGTAGCTGAAAAACGTTTAATACCTTAGTTTACTTGAAAGTATGTTCCTTTAAAAATAGAAAATGTGCACTTAAAATACACATGCTTGTACAACTGCTTAAAAATTCTTAGAATACTGAAATGCTTGCTAAATACTGATATTCAGAGTCCTCTGTGTATTCACAGAAGAATTGTTGCTAGATCCAGAATTGCCAAATCCTTCATTTCCAAAGATTTACAGTATTTCTTATTTATTTGGTAGGTTTTTATTTCTCCATATCCAATATTGTTCATGTTTCTGGTTTTAGAGTGATACATATAGTGCCAACTAATTCATAAATACCTCTTTTTTCCCCCTAAATATTCCATTTTTTATTTACTGATTTCTTACAGATGCATTCTGGCATTTTTCAGTCGCAAGAATGTGGATCTATTATAATTCCACTGTACTTGTCATAAAGAAGAGAAAAACATTTACCTGTAATTCTTCTCTGAAGGTAATAGTTATAACAGATCCACACATTTATTCTGCCTCTCTGGATAGAAGGAAAAACATACTTTCCTTTTCAATCTAATTATTTAATTTTTAAAAATTTATTTAAAAAATAGGTATTGAATATGCTGATGGCTATTATGCCTCAAGAATGTGTAGGAGGACGCCATCTGCTGGTCAGGAAATTTTTCATTTGAGAAATTCTGTTTTGGACTATTTTACCTATAGTTCCTGTGCAGTAGGATAGTTCCAAAAGTGCGGCTCTAATATAATATTTACCTTCAGAGAAAAAGAATTGCAGGTAAGTAACACTTTTTGGATCTTGGCCTTGCTTCAACCTGAAAGATCAGGGATATGTTCTTTTTCTGCCCATAATAGAAGGATTGCAAATCATCTAATTGGTATTTATTTGTCCAGATCTTTAGACCTTACTATCACATTATGTAGGTCCAGCAGCTGTGATTTACACTTTATCCATTACCATCTTAACATACTTGCAAAAGCAATAGAGGATACTGAAAATGTGTCTCCATCTTTTTTCACTTAATCTAAGTCGTTGGAGTGCCATAAATGTTGTATCTTGTTGACCCTTTCAGTGTTCTGTTTTTCCCTTCATGGGAGAGCAACTCAAAAAAATTTTTTTTTTCTTTTTTTTTCTTTTGGATACCCAGTATTCAAGAGAACAGAGCACCATTACAGGTATTTTGCCTTTTGGCTAAATCTGTGAACTAAAAGAGGCAAAAGTTTTCTTGCTGTCCTCAGCCTTGGAGTGAGCTAACCCTTATCACTGAAGTGAGCAGCTCTTTATTATGCTTATGAGTATATAGAAGCATGTCAGCTTGGTTTTAGTCCATGAAAACAATTAGTTAGAGAAAGGAGAAAAGTTCTTTAGCTTAGTTTATATGAACCTATGACTAGACAGTGGTTTGGTGAATGGTGAGGGGATTATGCAAAACAAGATCAGATTCTCGTTATCCAAGACTAAAATACATGTTTTCATGTAGACATTCTTAAAATTTTGGATAAGAGTGAAATATACTTGTTAACAAAAACATTTTGGTGTGTAAGTTTTCACATGTGTCTCAGAAATTACCAGCTCTTAATCCACCCTTTGCCAGGAAAGTATTCTAAAAGCATCTACCCCATTGAGAATATCCCTTACTGAATACAACCCAAGAGTATGGGTGACAGTAGTTATGTAAAATGCAAGAGAAATGAGATATGTTGGATCAGTTTTAAGAAGGCTGAGGCTGGGAAATAAGACACTTGAGATCTCTGTCAAGTCATTACATCATCACTTTGCTAGAGCAGAGTGTGATCACAATGTTGGGCATTTGTCACGCGTCACTTGGCAGAGCAGTCTTTCCATACCCTGACTATACTCTTTGAGCTACCCAAAATGTTACTAAATATCATGGCTTTTTCAGATGCTTTATATTTTATATATCAGAGATACATCTGCTGTCCATAATCAGTTAATTTGTGATCTTAATAATGTGTTGCTTTCAAACAAGTAGAGACAGTAGTTTTAGGTAAGAATTCCAAACACTAGAGCACTTTTGACAAGTGGGAACTGCCAGCTGGTATTTATAGAAAGAAAAGTACCAAAACAGGACATGTTTGGAAAAGAGTAATAATTATCTAGAATTTATGTATTTTAAGAAAGACTTGACATACATTTTATGTATAAAGACAGCTGTTTGAATTTAAGACAAATGTTTCCCATGTCTTTTGAGGGTATGTTGCTCCTTTACTATACACAGTTTTAAAAGAAAAATTGAACAAAATATATCTGGTTTTGCAGTTTAAAGAAGCCACATGAAATATTATTGTGAGTGTTAAATAACTGTGTTCATAGAGGATGGTTATGTCACTAGAAGAGTGATAGTTCACAAAATTATTTCATTTGAAAATTGCTTTGAAAATCAATTTTGTAAGAGATCATTTAGGAAAAAGTGGATGATCATAAATCAAGGAGAATTAGACAATTTTACTTTCAGTATGCTTGGTTAGTAGTACCATATCAAAATTAGTAGTACACAATAAAAATTAAGTGGTAAGTAATACTTTTGAAAACTTAGATTTTTGGCCTGGTTTTTATCTGTCAAGTTTTTTCTGTCAAAACTCTCAAAAAGTTACCTGTGAAAATTAGGTTCCTAACCTATTAACAGTAATCCTGTAAATTGTGAGAAAATAGTTTTAACAGATGCTGTTTATGTTTATTCATTGACATTGACTGGTTTGGTATTAAAATGTAAAACTTTTTCCTTCTAGTACTGTTCCATTGGGATCTGATCAGATTCTTCTACGAGGAGCTCAGTTGAGAAATACTCAGTGGGTTCATGGGATAGTTGTCTATACTGGACATGACACAAAACTTATGCAGGTTTGTCACTTGGATTTTGTCTGATCTGTCTGCTTTATTACCTTAATTTACCATTCCATGCTACGGGAACATGGCTTGATTCAATATAGTACTAAAATGTCAGAAATGTCATATCTTTCATATGAATTAAAAGCAATAAAAATAAAGCAATTTCTTGTTATTTTAGCCACTTAGTCCCAAAGTAGTTTTTCCAATAGTAAGCATATTTATTGATTCTATCTTGTAACTTGTGCCTTGAAAATTCTTTATTAGCAAGTTCTGTTATCATAGTTTGTCTTTTTTTATTTTTGACTGCTACTAAAACTGTTCTCTTATGGGGCTTTCTTTCAAGTACAAAAGTAATCATTCTTGTCAGAAAATAAAATGAGGAGGGAAGAGACAGAAATTACTTTGCCTAATATATTTTGAAATATCAGAATTGAAATGCACCCGTTGAGAAAACATAATTTTGGATTGGTCATTCATGCCTTATTTCTTGCTTTTCTTATTTGTAAAATAGTTACTTGAAAAAGTGTGTCTGTATTAGCAGCAGATTTGTAAGCTGCTGATTTTGGGGTTTTTTAAATAAAAGAGTTAAGGCATTTATGATGATGTATTTGGGAGAATATTTAGAAAGGGATATACAGTAACATGTAATTTGTAAAGCAAGAACCACATTACCTCATCGAATATTTAATAGCCACTGGTTTTTGTGTTTTGCAGAATTCAACAAGTCCACCTCTTAAAATGTCTAACGTGGAGCGAATTACAAATGTTCAGATTTTGATTTTGTTTTGCATCCTTATTGCCATGTCTTTGATCTGCTCTATTGGTTCAGCTATATGGAACCGAAGGCATACAGGAAGAGACTGGTATCTTGATCTAAATTGTAAGATCAAAAATACTATATTAATATTTTATTTCATATTGGGAAAGAAGGATGATTACTTTCCCTTGCACAGGGGTTTTTTTTGTTAATCTCTCTTCTTTGTTGAATAAAGTCATTAGGCTAGGTATATCACAGCAAATATAAAATTTGCCTTACTGTGCCATCTAAGCTCTTGCTAAATTCAGGAAAGGCAAGATGATTTGTTTGTCTCTACTTTTTTCAGGCACTCCATCTCTGCAGCTCAGCAAGGTCTGCATCAGCATTCCACTGGCATAAACATTCAACTTCCTAGACATCAGACTGAAACCTCTTGGAGCTGTTACCAATAGATTACATTTAAAGCTGCAGTGACTTTTCTTAATTTTTAAACCTGCTTGTCTTAGAAAGTGATACTGTGGCTTTATAATTTTACAATTTTTTAATTTTTTAATTTTATAATTTTTTATAGGGCTTTAACTAATTAATATCAGAACTTAATAGATTCCTCCTAGAGAAGATAAAAGAGGCACAAGAAGTCTCATCTAACGTATTATATGGGGCAGTAAGGTGGATGCAGGGCAGTGTGATGTTACATGGGTCTTCACGGCAGCATGCAATATACTGACAGTCTGACCCTCTGTGAGGAAACAAGATTTAAAAGTAGTTTTCGTGAATACACTTTGCGGGCAATTAGTCATGTTTTCAGAATTTCTTAAGGCCTTTTTTACTTAGGCAGAACCAGAACTGAAACAAAGCTCCTGAGTACCAAAGCTTCTGAATGTAGTCAGCAAAGAGGGGGTTTTTGGAGTTTTGGTAAGTTCTAAAAGAAAAATTTTGAAGTTCTGATTTGAAGGCCCTCTTAAAGTTTCTGTGTCTGCATTTATGATGAACTTTGCTTCCCTTCTTTTTGATGCTGAGAAAGAAACTTTTTTTTTTAATTAAGAAACTTACCTTTCATGTTTTCCTAGTGAGGTAAGAAAAAGTGAACTAGTTCATAGAATATTGACAGTTTTCAGTAATATCAAAGAAAGGCATTATATGTGCTTCATCAGTGCATTTTTTTATCTTTTCTGGGAAACATAAAAGTTTTAAGAATACGGTGGCTATGATATGCTTCACAGTAGTGAAGCAGTTTATAAATTGTTGTTATTCCTGAAAAAAGAAACGTGAAATAGTTGCCATTGATATTTTGGTCTGTGTGTTCTCAACTGATTTTCTATGTCAGTTTATTTTCTGATATATGTCCCATGATTAAATGAAATTGTTTTGGGTTTTGTAAGGTATGTCCTTTAAGGCTGTATTCAGCATAGTTATTCTGATAGCAGATGCTTTTAATATGTAAGAAGCATTTTATCCCCCTTTCCCCTTAGTTACCTAATTTTTTAGCTCTCTGGTCTTTTAGACAAGTGCTTCATTTGATGCTGGAATTGATATTAATGAAAGTCTCCAAAACCTTATTTCCTACATCTTAGAGTAACAACCAAGTCTATGTTGGACACACAGTGGAAACCTATCTGAAGCTGTTTTTCTTTGATATGCTTTGAATATAGCTAGGCAGACTCCATCTTTTACCCTTTTGCTGTAGTGCACAGCAGACTTTCCCATTCTCATCATCTCTGAGCTGCTACTGCTGGAGTTATCCTTAAAAGAAAAACTTAAAACTTTAAAGAGAAAAGTAGTATAAAACTAGTTGTTTTATATGTTAATATTCAAATTTCCCATTGTTTAGAACTTTCATTAAACTCTCTAATTTCTTATCTTCCTTTCATGGGCTGTGAATTTACCTCTTTCATATAGCATTTTGCTCTGTTGAGGGAGAGTATATGGTTGTGTGAAGGTGGATGGAGAAAAAACTCATTCCACTGTATATTTCCCCTTTAAAAATATAAAACTGTAATATTTTGAGTTTAGAACATGGTGGCTTGTATAACTATTCCCAGATTTTGATGTTAAAATGTAGCGAAAGGGAGAATGGTTGGTAAGTTTGCACTTCAGAAATTGGAGATGTTTGCAAAGATCACTGAATTTGAACTCCGCTATTATAATAGAGATCCTTAACTCTGGGGAAGGTCTTATCTATAGGTAAGTGATACTATAATTAATCCCAAAAATTCTTCTTAGAACACTTTAAAAATCATCTGTTAATACAATATTTTGAATACACTACATATATATACTTCTAACTACAGTCTCAAGTATTTATTTGATTATTTTGTTTTTTGGCAGATGGTGGAGCAAGCAACTTTGGATTGAATTTCTTGACTTTTATCATTCTCTTCAATAATCTTATTCCAATCAGCTTGTTGGTTACACTTGAAGTCGTTAAATTTATCCAGGCGTATTTCATAAACTGGGTAAATATTATTTTTATAATATGCATTGATTTCTAAAATCAAGTGGTTCACAAGTACACAAAATGATGGATTGCTTGTCGATGTATATATTTTTTCAGACTTTTTCTGTTTGTTTATTTATTATTAGTGGAATCTGAGGAGATAATAATAAATTATTTCATTTAGTGCTCTCATACCTGCACCGGGTTGATTTTTGGAGCATCCTTGTTGTGATCCACTAATTGCAGAGGAGCAAATCGAGCCTTCTAGGGATCGCAGATAGAAACTTTAGGTTTGAATATTCCCCAAAACATGATTAAAACCAAAAGAGTTTAAATGTTGATACCAAACAATTGATACATTTTATTTAACAATAAATGAAAAAAGGAAATAGAAGAAGAGGGTGAGGGGACAGGAAGAGTGAGAGAGACAGATTAAGTAGAAATCTGTCATCCCTCTGTGGGTCACAACTATGTGTTGTCAATCCTCTCCATCTGGTCTTCTTGGTGGTGAGGGTCCCCCTCCAAAAGGCATAGAATTCAAAGGATTAATATTTAATTAACCAGCTTGGTTTGGGCCACGTGGAAACATCCAGGGCAAGTTTGACACTGTCTCTGGCAAGACTCTTGATCGGTTGCCCCATTTTGCATCACATGTAGTGTTCTGATGCAAGGCCTCAGGAATGAGTCTGGGGAGCACTTTGGGGTCTTTGATGATTGTGACATCCCCTCAGGTGTCCCCCTTGTGAATGTCCTGTGGATGTGGATTTCCTGGGATGGGGGGGGGTTGTTTCACAGCTGTGTGTGATGGAGGATGGGTGTTCACTACCTCTGACCAGAGGTTGCACCATAAACCTAAGGCCCTCCTCCTCCTCTGCCCTTTCTGGGGAGGGGAGTCTGTGCAAAGCTGACAGCAGAAGATAAGATTGAGAGCTATGGCCTCCCCCAGCCCAAAGCTAGGGAGGAATGATTTCCAGGACAGCTGCTGAGCTTGGCCCTCCTGTGGATGCTCTCCCAGCCTTATCTGTTTCTTCCCAGACCTGATGTGAATGAACAAAAGTGTCACTTTATCTTATCTCAGGTTTTCTTAGGCAGCTTAGGTCACAGTGCAAGGTTTCGTTCAGGGGGCCCATTCAAGATGGGCTTTGGTGGTGCAGCTTTTCACATCAGTGTTTAAGCCATGAGCTACAACATTTCTGTCTCTGACAATGTTTTTTGTGCTTTTTAGTTTCTCATTTTTGATATTCAGGTATCATTTTCATTCAGAATGATCAGAAGAATGTGTTTTGCAGTGCTGGGGACTTTTGTCCAGTTTCATATTTTCTTTCCAGACTTTGGCATTTTACTTTGGCATTTTGCTCATTTTTCCAAGCGCAGCCCTTGTTTAATGGAGTGAGTGTTATTGTACAAAGTCAGTGTCTGCTAGTATTATCACCTATAAAATATATAAAGATCAATTTGGCATTCTTTAAATTTTTTTTTCTTAATGAATTAGTGGGGAAAATGAAGGGTTTATTCTGTTTGAGGTGGGAGTGAGCCATTTTCCTTAAAGCCATGTAAATATGCCTTCCATTTTCCCATTTTTTTCCAAATGTAAATTTATGGTAGCATTCTGAACACTTTAATCCAATTCCTTGATCAAATGTGTGAAATAGATTTGTATGTATAAGATATGTCATGGAGATATAGGTAAGAATGTATGTGAAGTAGCAGGTACAGCATATGCTTTATTTTAAAAGTTTTGTATTTTAAATACTTTTAATTATTAATTATTTAATTTGAATACTTTTTAAGTATTTTAAATACTTTTGTGAGCAGTCAGGTGGTTTCAGTTTCTTCTTTTTTTTTGTGCTGTAAAACAAACTGTTAACAAATTGGAGAATGCAATAAAATTCTTCCTTAATTGTCTGTATTTTAAAATAAATATTCAACAAAGACCCATCTTGAATGTGTAGATTGCCACTGTTTATACACAAAATCAGAAAGGCAGTTTTAACTTCTCTTCCTGCCCCAATTTCTCATTATGAGGGATTAGTTGTCTTTAATTGATCCTAATCTCAAACTCTGAACTTTTATCTTAAGTATATTTCTCTTTGTGTGTAGATTATATTTGTATGGAGAAGTTGGTCATCTGCAATCTGTTGCACTACATTACCATGTTTGACAATGTTTTAAACTTCTACTATATTTTAAAACAAACTCTAATGTTTATTTAATAAGTAAGAGGAAAAGAACTCACCATATGAATTGTATCTTACATTTGTTGTGTACTCTCAAGTTTATGTTTTTATCTCAAGATATATTTGTCTTGCTATTTTGAAAAGACTTGTGCATACAGTAGAAGTAGGTGAGACTGACTTCTCCCTAAGAGTCAACAGTGTAGTATTTCTGCTTGTTGCTAAACTAATTTTAAATGTGTGGGTCAACAGTTTTTCAATAATACTGACCACTAGAAATAATATAAGCAAAATCACCCATGAGAAGATCTTATTTCTTCTGGGGACTCTTGGAAGTGATCTGATAGTGCCTGTGGCTTCCCATGTTGAAATAATCTCAGGTAGATGTATTCATGTTTGGTCTTTTCTTCTACACTTTTCTATTTATGTGCTAGATTTTTTGTAAGAGTTTTGGAAGACTGATTTTTAAATATATGTACTTTTTTATCTCTAGGACATAGATATGCACTATGAACCTACGGACACTGCTGCAATGGCTCGTACTTCCAACCTCAATGAAGAACTTGGACAGGTAGATAAAAAAATTACCGATTCTAACTCTTTTGAAATTATTGAAATTATTCATGTGAAGATTTATTTAAAAAAATTATTCTTGCCTTAGTATTTGCTTATTTCTGTTCTCTTTGTTTTGTCATATATTTTTAAAAATACTTTGAAGTATGAACAAATTAAAACCATTATTACATGAACAATCTCTGTATCAATGTGCACGTTACAATCACAGAAGATTGAAGTGTATCAATAAAGTTACAAAATCAAAGGAATTTTTTTGCATTAAGGCTGGCTGTTGTACAAAATTTAGTTTCAATATATACACTTATGATAATGTGTAACTTCAGTATGTCATTTTTTTCCCATACTCTGCATTCCTCAGAAAAGACAGTGAGTATCTTAGGGTTGAATCACAGTTCTATACGTGTCCACTTTTCTTGCCACTTAAGCCTGGAAAGGTGTGAATGGAATGGGGGCTCATGGCTGAATTAAACCCTGGAAATTTGGGCTTAATTCTTCTTTGTGCTTTGGAGTTCTCTTTTAATACTGTAAAATCAGCTTGACTTTTCACAAGACATCACTATATTTATATGTTGTTCATGATTAGGAAGTATGACGGTACAAGTGTGCCGGGGCACAGGGTGTGCTTCTAGAGGAGCTACATGTGGTATTTACTCTTTCACTCAATTGTATTTGCAGTCTGGCTTTAAAACCATGCTAGGCTTTCTGGTACACTGGTGGTGAGCAACTCTTGCTATGGAAAATAAAATACATGCTCATTTAATTGAATTGTACTATGAACATAAGTATGCATATTTTTGCATTTCCTAACAGAAGTTTTCATAATTCTTTGCTTTATTGCATGAGAATGTGTAAGTTGTCTCTAGCTTTCCAAAACCAACAAGCAATAACTTGGTTTTAGCCATATAGCAAAGCAGTCCTAGGGACTAATAGTTGCCTTTTGGAAAAACCAGTTGAAGATGAGTATGCTCTATGCCTTGTCTACATAGAGGAGTACAGGGCCTCTACCTGCTGAGTTTAACATGTATGTGCAGAAAATTTTGTTGTTTATCTGGCTTTGAGAGTACAAGCTCCTCTAGTGGGGAAGAGTCTTTTTTGAATCTTAGCTTTCCTTCTGTTCAATTTTACACTATCTGTTTTTTCTATCTCTGCGGCTAGTTTGTTATTCACATTCCCAGACACATTCTTTCTTTTTGACTTCAGTAGTTTTTGTCTTCATTTTTAAGGATTCTCATCAAATTCTTCTTCACCATCAGGAGCTAGTCAGGCTTCTTGGGATCTCCACTTTAATTTTTTCAATAGATTCTTAATTTGAGCAGATTTTTCTAGGGAGACCAAAGGAGCAGATTTCTTCTTTGAAGTACATCAAGGTTGCATATAATGAAGAGATTTCCCCCAAGAGATATTCAGGTTTTAAGAAAGGTAAAGCTTTGGTGTTGGGAAAAAAGGTTGAATTTTCTTAGCTGCAATTCCCACTTTGCCATTGTGCCCACACACAAAAAAAAAATGCACAATTTGCTGCATAAACCTGACACAGAAAGATTTCTTCTAACAGCTGATTTGGCTAATACATAATTCCTCAGAAACATTTTTACTAATACATAGCATTATTAGTCCCAGGTATAATGTAGTTAATTCCTAATTAAGAGTCCTTACATTTTTTTTAATTAGAAATAAATTTTAATGAATTGAAGTTTACCTGTGACTCATAGAACTTTTGGTTCATCACAGATTACATAATTTCTTGCTATATTAACTTTTTTCTTAAGATTAGGCTTAAACAAAATTTTAAAATATCACAGGTTCATGTACTTCAGCTTTGAATTTTAAAATGCTTTACCTAGTAGTTTCTGGAACAGAAGGGTTTATAATGCTAGGGAAATAGGAGATCTAGAGTAGGTAGAAAGGAATGTATTTCTCCTTTTCCAATAGTTTGGCATTTCTGAACTGTTGTGCTTTTATTAACATTTTGACTTTAAGAAAATATTTCTGTGTCAAAAAGATCAGTTTGGAAATGCATATAGATACTTTTCTTATCATATTGCTTTCTGCCCAAAGTTTAATGTTTTACTGGCTAAGTCATTGGCCTTCACTAGTTTCTTGTGCTTCAACAAAATGTGGAGTGAGGGATGGTTAAATATACCACCATGCACCGAAGAGAACTTAAGTGTCCTGACATCTCAGTTGCTTGATTTCTTTGGAAAAGGGTATCAGGGCTGTGCATCTGCCATGTTTATGTATTGTTTTTGTTGTTGGCTTTTTTCCTACAAATTGGGAAAATTGCAGAACAGGTAAAAATATTTCATATGTTGATAGTCATTAATTGTACCGGATATGTCAGTAACTACTGAATGTTGATGTATAATGGACTTTATCATTCATTTAGGTCAAATACATATTTTCTGACAAAACGGGTACCCTGACCTGCAATGTCATGCAATTTAAGAAGTGTACAGTAGCAGGAATTGCATATGGGTAGGTATTTTTATATACTTCTTCATCTGTGTGCCTCTGCCTGTCCATATGTATCCATGCATTAAAACTGTAGTTAAAATAAACTTGCACCTGAAAATATCTACAACTCAGTCAGCTTCTTGTGACTATAAAATGTTACTTATAAGAGACAGGATCACTTCTGTCATGACACCTTTTTTTGCGAGGAGGAACAAAAATACAGTTGAGATACCACGGGCTTGCTGCTGTAAGGCAACTTCAATATGCATGTTTTGCCATCGTTTACCCTGTTTTGTGTTGATACAAACAAAAGCCTGAGGGAGACTTGGAAAAATTTGGTTTGTTATAGTTTATGAAATCCCAATAGAAAGACCATATTTTTGCAATTTTCATTGCAATATAGGCACTAGCAAAATAGTTGCAAAACGGGGTTTGGTAATTTTGTTTTATTAACTACTTTTTTTAACACATGATCCAATTTTTTGGCATTTGTGATTCTTTCTCCTCTCCCTGTTCTCTTTTTCCCTTGCTTCTTGTGCAGCCATTGCCCTGAGCCTGAGGATTTTAGTGTTCCTTCAGATGATTGGTAAGCTCTAAAAATCATTTAGCTTCTGCTGTTTCTTAAAGATTCAGGCTTAAAAATACTGAGCAATATATTTAGAGATGGAGCTAAATGTGAGAGAGTTTACTGCTCAGAAGTTATTTCAGCATTGAATTCACACAGACTACCATCTTACACAAAGTTATGCCATCCAATTGCTATGTCATTAGGCTCTGTACTGTGGAATAGAATCTCTAATAGGGTCCCTGAAATATAATGCAGTCCTTCTACTGGCAGTCCTAGTGCTATTCAAAATTACTTATTGGAGAGAAAGTTTTGTCATTTATTACATATCTGGTACTATGGTAACTTTAATCACAATTTTCTACTGCTAGTAATATGTTAGTAATAATCAATAATATTTAGAAAATACTTAGAAATATATAGAAAAATATTTAGAAAAAAAAACAGTATTGGAGGGAAAAGTATGTAATGTTATTTTGCTATTTTACTTCCTCCAGATAGTTTTAGAATATTAGCACTACATAGTTCTTAACTGGAACTGAGATTAGAGCACCCAAATACACTTGGGACTAACATTAATGTCTTAATGGGGACTTAAGGAGAGAAAAGTCCTGGCTTCCTTTCTGCTGTCATCTACATGAAGCCTTGTGCTTCTTCACCATACTTTCTTAAACTAAATATTTGTAATACCATTCAAAGTAAGCTCAGATACATCAGAGAAAAAAATGTCATTTACAGTCTTTAAATTATCACTATTTTATTTGTTGAAAGTGATAACAAGACGATATCACACAAAATTGAAACGTGTAGTCATCTTTTGTTAAAAATATTTGAAGGGAAAAAATCTTTGCTAAATTAGAGTTAAATTATTAAGAGTTAATAATTCTTTGTTTAGATAGAGAAAAAGAAACAAATCTGAAAAATTCCTTCTGCGACACATAAAATGTAGTAGACATGCACACCCCAGAATCTTACCTGACCTGAATGTCATCATTTGATGTAGAAAGAAAATGTTTCCTAAAGATGTGTAAGTGTGCTTAACTGCATACGATTTCATTAAAACAATGCAGTGTGTACATGATATTAAGCATGCTCACTTATAAGCCGTTAATGAAAAAAAAGCTGGTTTTGACTAACTCACATAAATATCTTTATGAGCACATCTGAAATGGATAAACTGATGTTTGAACAGTAGTTAAAAAAAAAAACAATCCAAACCTTTTATAGGCAAGGAATATATTAGAAATACCTATAAAATATGATAGTTAAATTTTTTGGTGTGTAAATCTATTACAATTAATAAAATCTGCTTGTGCCAGTAACATTTCTGGCCGAACATGCCTAATATACTAAATATACTGAAGCCCAAATTATTCTTTTTTGGTTTTCTTTCTTTTTTTTTTTTAATTAGAAAGAATTGTTTTCCACTTTGTTAAAACTTTCACCTGCAAATATTTTTCCATATTTTAGCACTGTGAATCTGGAAAATTTATATCAGAAAGCTTTAAGCAAACAAAGCTTAAAGCTAAGACTCTAAACAAACATAATGTGTTTGAAGGTGTTAATATATGGCGCTTCAAGATCTGTTTGCTTTGCATTTAAAAAAGAAGTCTTGGTGAAGAAGAATGCTTCAAATTTTTCATTTAATTATCGTTAGAAAAAGTAGTCCTTGCATGGCTGTACAGAGGTGGTTCTGCATTTTATATTCCTCCAAGGTAGTTACTGCAGGACTAAAACAGCTCACTTTTGGTTTTCATAGAAAATCTTTAGACTGCCTTTGATGTATATGGCTTATTCTTCAACTTCAATCACCAAATGTATTTATTCTTTTGTAAGATTATGTAATCCAAAGCAAGACCCAACGTAAAAAGTTCCTTCAACTGGATTCACTTTTCAGTACTGTTTTGTTCCACTCAAATTCAGTCATCTAGATTTTCTTAATACTTAGCTGTAGTATTACGACTGCAGCTTTAGTCAGCTGCAGTATCAAATCTTCCTAGAAGTATCTGCATTTTTGAGCTCTCACATTCAGCCAGAATATTTGTGCAATTTGGGAGATGTTAGTGTATGACTTTATTTCTCCAGAACCATCTTCTCCTTGCATCTTCTAAGTCTCTACTTCACCATTGCTGGTGTGTCTTCTTTATCTATCAAATGTTCCTTTTTGATCATAAGTAATAGAAAGCAAACCCTCTTCAGACTTCTCTGATGTCTGAATTCGTTTGTTTACCTCTTTCAGATACCAGACTTGCTTTTCTGCAAACATTTAGAAACCTATCCCAGAACTGCTAATTTCTTGATGAAATATGTTCTCTTTGGGCATATATATTTTTTGTGTCCCTTCTAAAATCTCATTCTAGAGATCGGAAGACAAGAAGCCTTATTCTTACATGGTGGATTTTTACTTCATCCTACATTACCTGAGTTCAGCAGGGAGACTTTGCTGGATTTAAGTGTATTTATATAAACCAAGGGTTCTTTAAATTAAATAAACTTTGGAAATGTGAAACAAGTACCTTTTCAATCCTTTATTTCACAATATGTGATTGCAGCCTTTATTGCAGCAGTTATAGCCCAAAACTTGTGTTTTGATGACTTGTATATAAACTGTTAAAATCATGCTAAGAATGTTCTCTTTTTTACTTAATTCTTTTCAGGCAAGGCCCACAAAATGGGGAAGAAAAGATATTTAGTGATGTATCATTACTGGAGAATCTTCAGAACAACCATGTAAGTTATGTAGAAACAATTATCATTGTTTTGTGAGATGAAACCATTGCTTCCAGTAATTCAAAAGATTATGTCCCTTGAGGGAAAATAAATAAATTGTGTATTTATACAAAATCAGAGTGACCTTGTGACTTTTGTAATTGTTGCTGATGTATATTAATTAGATCCAACCCTTTTTTTCTCCCCTCCTTTTGTTTTGATGCTATGATTCCGATGTTATGAGTTTGAAGTAGTCTTGTATTATTCTTTCTCTGGGTGTTTACCACTACTCCTGCTGTTCAGATGGTGTCATGACGTCCATTAAAGCTTTCAGGATGAACCAACTTAACTTACATCCTGACATGATTTACCTGGGCTTGGAGAGGAGTCGGGAGTTAACCGTATGCGTTGGCTTTATGTGCATGCTTCCATGTGATTAGATCTTAAGATGATGAAATTAAAGAGGCATTTTGGAGGCTGATATTTACCCAAAAGACACAATACATTCCTCAGGAAATTAACATGTTATTTATGCTCTAATTAAGAAATAGTACCATAATTACCACTTTCTGCCTCTTGTTTATACAAGAGATTTTTTTTTTACCTCGTCACAACCAACACCTACTTTAAACAGTGTAACTGTTTGTTCTCTTTTTGAAAAGTGTAAGTAAATAGCTCTTTTCCTAAATTTTATCTTTCCAGGAAGCTAGCTCCAGCTTAACTACAGACAGTAAAGCATCTTTTTCTTAAAAATGGGGCAGTTTTTAATGGTAGACATCTGAGAGCAATTCTCAAGCATATCTAAAGCAAAGGGGACTCTTACACTTACCTGCACAGGCTATTTATATTTACAGTGCTAGTAACAGGGAGTGTGACATAGTGGGAAAGAGGTATCAGCTATTAATGCTTTTGTTGGAAGGTCCTTGGTGTGCAGTTTTAGAAACTTCAAAGTTTTCTGGTAGCTATGTAGTATTAAGTATGAGCATGCAAGCTATAAAATGCATTTGTATGCATCTTAAAAATTCACGTACACATTCAAAGGGAGGTTTCACCACTATATTTTAAATGTATTATGAAGTGCTTTGTAAAAGAATTTGTAATTCAGTTTTCTGAATACGCATTAGAGGATCTGGGGGCCCTCAGTGGAAGAGAATGAAAACCTGCTCCCATTAGTGTTTCTGCATTACAGAATTAAATTTGGTTTTCAGAGATTATTGTATTTTATAGAGTAATTTTAATGTTATTCTTAGTCTACTACAAATCTGAAATACCATAAATATGCTGCAAGAAACCCTCAGCTGAGGTGGCAGCTGCTTTGAGCTCACAGGCAATGCTGGGGTTTCTTTTAAACAACCATTCAGGAGTCAGTTCATTCATTTTGCAAATGTCAGCTGTAGTAATAAGGTTCTTAGCTGTATTTGTTAAAGTCCAGTCAGCTATTCTGCTTACATGTTTCTTTTCCCCTCTCTTGGCTAAATAATTTTAAAATGTTTCCACTTTTTACACTTTTGAAGGGCCTGATATGTTAATCTAAATGTCTTCTTTAAAAGCAGTCTGATCTTGCAACATTTTCCATGTGATTTTTGTTTGCTACATTTTTCAAAAGGTTCTGGAAAAGTGTTGTCAACTACAGTACTAGACAGAATTAAAAGAGATTATTTTTTAATAAAAAAGACTACATCCAAAGAGACTGCTGTGAATAAACTTATTTCAATACATTATTCATACCAACCTTCCCTAAAAATTATTATTTAAATTGTTCTATGTTTCTGGTTATCTAATTTTGATCGTTATGATAGCAAATGCCACTAAATTCTATTTATATACCCAGTATGTAAGCACAGCAGAAAAAAGTTATCCTGCATGCTGAAATTAGTGTACAGATAGTTTTCAAAGAAAAGAGGTACCTTTCATTAAATTTTTTTGGGCTATTACTTGTCTATATCTGTTTTTGCATTTTGGTTATTTATTGCTTAAATAATTAATCAGACTCTGACCTGTTTTTTTTCTTAGCCAACTGCACCTATAATATGTGAGTTCTTGACAATGATGGCAGTGTGTCATACAGCAGTTCCAGAAAGGGAAGGTGATAAAATTATATATCAAGCAGCATCTCCAGGTGAGACTCAAATAACTCAGTGAACATATTTTATCAACTCAACATGCAAATTTTATTCAGTTTATTGTTTTTGAAGAATCTTCCAAAATTAAAAAATCTCCAAACTTATCCCTGAAAAAATAATTGGTATTAGCTAAAATCAGTTTTGTAAAAACGGATTTCAACTTTTTAAATTTTAATACGTTTGAATGTCCTGTGGATTTCGTAAGGGCAAAGAATCAGTAACCATACAGCACTACTAAGGTGTTGTCAGATTGCTGTGACATTCTAAAGGAAGTGCTCCAAAGTAAATAAAATCAAATCAGGAGACAAATTCATGTCCTTGCTTATTCTATAAGCCTATTCTGTACTTGGTAACCATGATGCTAATTTAAAACAGAGACTGTGTAATCAAAACAAATTGTTTTAATAGGAGAGAAGTTGTGATAAATTCTGTTAAGGCTTGAGAAAAGATTATCATGCAAAAGGTCTGTTTCAAGCCTGTTGTGGTTCACAGACAATTTTTGAATCAAGAAATGATGAAGCAAGGCAGAATGATTAAAATATGCTCAGCTCTGCTGAGCTAATGTGTTACAATTTATGATGGGAAAAATTACCTAAACAGCAGAGATTCTTCCTTGACTCCCCAGCTTCTAGGTGGCTACCTCTCTGAATCCTGTCCTTCAACAGCTGAAAGACAAGGGCAGAGGCAGTGCCATAAATAAAGTTAACTAGGTCGTGGCAGTGTTTTACTGGGCATTGCAAGCAAACTCCATTGTACATTGTCCAGTGACCTACTGAGGAAGGTGCTGACCTAGGTGCTTTGAAGAGGGTGCTCTCATTGCTGAGCTAAGAGGTGTGTTCCTTTCAGGGTTTATTTTCTCTGAACTTTAAACTCATTTCATCAGTTTTCACAGAAGAAACAAAGAGTTTGTTCCAGCACCAGATTTAATTCTAAAATCCATGAGGGAAAAAAGGAAGTGAAAAGTAGAAAAGCCTGGACTGTGTTGATTAAATATGATTAACAGTCTTCTGGTACATTTGTAAAATAACTATTTAACTTGCTGCAGATGAAGGAGCACTGGTCAGAGCAGCCAGGAACCTTCGTTTTGTATTCACTGGAAGGACACCTGACTCAGTGATCATTGAGTCTGTAAGTACACTGGAGTGTAACATTACAATTTACTGTATTTGCTTCTGCTTTAGTTAAATAATCTAAATAACTGCATTATGATACTTTTGTATTGACGTGTTGTTTGGTTGGTTTTGGTTCTTTTGCTTGACTTTTTTTTTTTTTTTAATTCTTACCCTTCTGTTTTTGTTGTTTTCTTATTCTTCAGTTGGGACAGGAAGAGAGATATGAACTGCTAAATGTCCTGGAATTTACAAGGTAAATTTGTATTTGATATCTTTTTGTGAAAGTACTTCGACACTTCTCTCATAGATAAAAGTGCTTTCATTTTTTATACTTTTACAGGCAAAGTATGCAGGTTGTGTAGCTTGTATCTGTGACAAAGTAGAGTACATGATTAAGATTACACCTCCTGATTTATTGTAAAACATTTTCAGGGTTTTTTTTTTTTCTCGTTGTCTACATTGTGACTGATATTTTTCACTTTTGCCTTCACTCAAAGATTAAAAATACCTTTGATCTTAAAACTTTTTAAAAATCTGTGAAAAATAATATAGGAAAGTACTCAAACATCTAAATGTATTTCTGAAAGCCCTGGCACTATATGATTTATTAAAAATCTGTGTTTTTATCATGACTGATAAAATAAATTTTGCATTTGACCTTGAATACACTTGTATAATTATGACTTGCTTAAATACTCCAGATTTAGACTCATTATCTTCTGAGCAGCATCACTACAGTGTTGACTAGTTGGTTTACTTGGGATATGAGTTTATCACATTTTCTGCTGTCAATAAAAATTTTGTGTTAAAGTTCTTGGAGTTTTAAATGTATCCATAAGAAATAAGGATGCAACTTCAATTCTTATGTAGAGCTGTTTATATTGTATTTGTCTATGCTGTCTGTGTTCTAAATGTTTGTGTAGGTTTACTGCTTACTTTGGCACAGGATAAGGAAGAGATTTGTATGTAAAGGAAGTTCCTTTTTTTCTTAAAATGATTACTCATAATTATGCCTGTGAAAAGTGGTTTTTGTTTTCCTTCCTGTCATATTATATTTCCCTTGAGCTTAGCTAAAAACAAAACAAAACAAAAAAAATTAAACAGTCCAATGCATGAGTAACAGACTGAAGATGTATAAGTTGTGTGAAATCAGAGTAGTTGGCTATATTTATAGTAATAGCAATAATAATATGTAACAATGAAAGATGCAACAGAAAGTAGGTTTTGTAATTTTGAATGTCTTTTAATGTCTGTTTGCAATTAATGTTTGTTTTATATATTGTAGAGGACATAGATAAATTTTTTAGATTTATGTCATGGTTTCATTTTTTTTGCAGGCATTGCTTCCATTTTATTTTCTTGTAAGTTAGCAAGTACGTAGTGCGAAGTGCCTTGCTGTTAATTTGACTTCTGTGAAAGTTCATACTGTGTTTCTGGAGTAGCAGTGAAGGACTGCTACTTTGTTTCTGGTTTTGATCTTTGTCTTGATTTCATAGAATTTTTTTAAACTTCTGCGTAAGTCTAAAATTGTAATTTAAACAGTGATACTTTATGGAGGTGGGAGAATTGCTTTTAATGCTGAACCTTCGGTGGAATAAGTTTTTTGGTAGATACTGATCCCAGAATTTTATTAAGTATTCAGTTTTTATAGGTGTTTTTGTTCTTATTCTGCAATATTTAGCTGTGCTTGGAATTGACATGTTGGAAGCACTAGAGGTCACCCGTGTTCCACAGCAAGAGAAATTTTGGCTCCAAAACAACACTATTTGTATGGGTAGGAGCATGTACCTTCAGAGAAGTAATCTGTTCTGAATAAACTGTTAAGTGTTTGCAGGTGTTCCAAGTTTTTCCCAGTAAAACTGCAAATTAATTCCTTGCCACTTTCCAGTACAGGCTAGATAAAGACTCTTCTGCAAGCAGAGTGCAACAGTGTCAACATTTGATAGGACAGTCTTCCAGAGAAGCAGGTTACAGAAGTAGAACTTGTAGGAATACTTGGTAGACTTGTCACTTCTAGTATTCTCTTTTTTCAGTGATTACACTTGTGCCTGTGAAAAGAGAAGTAGACTTATACAACATAGTAATTGTACTTAGTTCATAGCAAGGAGGTAATTGTCAGTCTAACTGGCAGGTGAGCATACTGAAAGTACTATATTGATCATTCTTAAAATTAGCAAATAGTGTCTTAATAACTTGTGCTGAGTTTACGTAGCCTCCAGTAGATAGTCTGCTGTAGTATCTTTAGTTCTAGAAGTTAAAGGTTATTCAGATTCTCTGTTGTTCAGGCCTTCCTTCCTGGAAGGAATTGTGCAGTGTTGTCCCTGTACTTGTATTCTGTCACCTGGTGCTGGAACAGATAGAAAAGCTGCAGCTATCTCTTGGCAGCCCAGACCAATTCCTACGATATGTGTCTGCAGGGCAGGAGAAAGCAAGGCACTGTGTCAGAGATCCAGAAGCGTAGAAAGTCTTTGGTTTGGTTTCATACATGTGCCAACTACGTGTACTGTCTTTTCACCTGGTCCAGTTGCAAAACTGAGTAAGATTTTCAGTGTGTGGTTGCTTGTGTCATTAAGGATAAGTGATGTCCACTGTAGGTGCACAAATTGCACATCAGTCCTTGCACCAATATGTCATTTCCAGCAATGCTACTGAATGAGGTTTTGATTTGTATCTGCTTGCTCTCCTAGAGCAAAGAATTGCATTTACAGCTCCAGAATTAATTTCACTGGCAAGTATTGAGTACATATGTAGTAATAATATCTCAGTATCTGGAGTATGTACTATCGATTTAATGACTGGTTTTCATCTGTATACCTGGGGCATACCTCCATAGCCTAGCAGAAATCATCTGTGATAGTTATAGTTTAAAGCTTCTTATCTGAATTCCTATATTTTTGGTTTAAGATGCCTATGTATTTGCCTGTAATTCATACCTTGATTAGTCTCAATTATGTGATTGTTTTCATGAGTAATCCACATTGTTTTGGCTGTTGTACTGGGCAAACAGAAGGTATGTTAGAGCATTTGAGGCCTTACCTCCTTTCAATCATTAAGAGAGCTCCAGAATACACTGATTTTGTGACTGAAGGCCTGATACTTCTAAAAGTAAAAAAAAAGAATGAGTGGCTGACAGAGGAGGTACCAAAACCTCTGTGGTGGTGTTTGTTTTCTGTGGTTGTTTAATCTTAAGTCAAGTCAGATTGTAGAGTAACTGGACCTATCAAGAGCAGCTTCTGGAACTGACAAATTTTATGGCTGAGGGAAGTATTTCTGTCCCTTTAAGATACTTCTGTTTATTTATAATCCCATTCCAACTCCATGGGAATTACCAGCTATTCTGCCTCCTTGTAACAGCCCAAGGGGTTACCCAGCCTGCAGGTACGTAGGGATCACAACAGTGGGTTTGCATATGGGATTTCATAGCACACAAGGACGTGGGGGCTTTTTTTCCTCCTTTTTTTTAATTACAGATTATTAAAAATTACTGTTAGCAAAGGAATGTATACATAACACACCCTGAGGATGGTTTGCTTGGGGCTGGCTCTTAGAGAGGCTGCGTGTTGGCTACAAGTAAGTCATTTGTGTGGGGCACAGACAGAAGGGAATGAAGGACATCTCCACATTCAGCAGTCAGTGGATGCTGCTAATTTCTGTATTTCACTTGGGACAGTCAGTAGATGATGGTGTATTCATTTATCCCAGGTCAATTTTTATTTTTCCAGATTTTTGTCAATTCCTGATTTTTTATGATATTTTCTCCCTTTTCCAGACAAAAAGTTCTAGTTACCAAACCAAAAGTTTTTTGATTTGTGCATATTGATGGTATCTCAGAATGTCTCCAATTTCTAGGCTTGCAGGCATTTTCTCTGTCACTATTTCAGAAAATATCTTCTGTTTAGTTTTTTCCTGTTGTGACCTGGTCATTTTTATGGCTGTTTGCATCACTTCTATGGAGAACAAGCAGAACAAAACAGTGGTCTCACACTGACAGTTATTTGAAGTAAAACAATTTAGTGGTTTACTGTAGTTCACCAGGAAAAGGAAATAAAACTGTCACTGCCATGAAAAGGCGCATAAAAAGTTAGAAGTCCTTGGTAGTAACTCTTGGTCATTAGCTTTATTGCAGTTTTACTAAGAAAGTGTGTGTCAGTCAAGATTCAGTATCTTGTCTGTATAGCTAAAGTTCCAGAATGCTGCTGGAAAAAATTGGTTATTCTTTTGTACATCTTCAGTAGAATGATATGCAGCTCCATGCAAGACTTCAAGACTTGTATTGCAAGTACAAAACCGCTGAGTTTTTACCTGTCAAGAGCAAATATATCAAATTACTGTTTGTACACCCCCTAACCTACTGTAATTCCTTTACTATTTCTGCATTGAACCTTCAGGCAAGTGTAATGAATTCAAGTTGCAGTAGGCTAGATATTGTTGGCCAGAATCAATGTTAATCTGAGACCTGCTTTTGTTTTAGGCAGCTTAACTGTAGTTTAGATGATCCTTATTTCTCCAGTATTGTCTAAGCAGATTCCCAACTGGACACTGTTCAAAGCTTTTTGGCATTCTACTTATCTGAGGTTTATAGGTGAAATGGAAAAGAAGTTGCACTAGTTAATGGCTTTATTTGTGCTTTTGTACAATATTCACAATAACAATATCATTTAATACTGCTCTTCAGAAATTTTTACTCAAAGCAAAGTGCACATCCAGGTGGGATTAGAAAATGTTTTTCTGAAGATACTCTTCAGCCCACTACTTCACCTATAATTATAAATTTCTTTCCTTCACCTATGTCCATGTTCCATTTACAGGATATTTTCCATGGCAGTCTGCACTTCAGGAACAATTCATACAATAATGCTCTTTGATTATGTATAGATGGGATCCAGTTCCAGCAGGAACCAGAATTGTTAAAAGATCATTTATTTCCATCTCTGTTTTACTGTGAACTGTTGTATGAGAAATGTTTTGTTCCCTGAATAGTTTCTGTAGATTTATTTATAAAGTTGAAATTTGAAAGACTTATGATATAAATACACATCTTGACAGGACATGATCTTGCACCTAAAGAATGCTTGTTGGCTAACCTCAAAGGGAAGAAAACAGAAAGCAGACCGTGACAGTCTTCTCCATGCTTTCCTCCAATTTCTACCTCAGTTGTGAGGACAAAAAGAAAAAATAACTTGGATTTTATTAACAACTGAGGGCCAGAGAGCAGTTAAAATTACTCCAGCCTCTTTTCCAGTTCTTAGTATACTTAAAACATCGTGTGATAAAAGAAACTCTGGGATAACAGTAACAAGATTGCAGGAAAGTACAATGTATGAGCAATTCTGGCTGGCTGGGAAGGAAGGAAGAAAAAACTGAAACAGTCCATGATACACTACTTCTTTATGATATTGATGGAAGTGCTTTGTGCTTTAAGGTGCTTTTTTATCATCAGTAGATAGTATTTAGATGAAGATTAAAATTCTTATTAACATTTTGGTGAGAAAAAGGCCTACAGAAGTATGCATAGAAAAATAGCATTCATTTTAATTGTTAGACAGTAAAACTGTTTTCCATCTCAGTCAGCTGAGAACATAATTCAGAAGAGATAGGCACTGACTTTTTATCCTATGCATAATATATGATATATATTGATATTATTAGGTAAAATGTTGGTGAATGCTTGTATTTATGAACCATCTTATATAGATAATTTCTTTCTCTTTCAGCACTAGGAAGAGAATGTCAGTGATAGTTCGCACACCATCAGGGAAGTTAAGACTCTACTGCAAAGGAGCTGTGAGTTGTATTGTTTTCACTGCAACAAAGAATACAATACAATCAATACAAATACAAAAATACTATCAATACAAATACGAAAGCAAAAGATTGTAATAACTGCAGTCAGAGCATTTAAAATGTGGGGAAAAGAATGTTGATGTACCTCTTTCAATTTACATTGTTTTGCTATGTAGCTGTTCTGTGTGATGAACTAGTTAATGTCTTTATTTACTAACTGCCTCTGAAGGTATGACAGACCTGTTCATCCTACTCTTTGTACTGGATTAATACCTTTTTGCTTCCTATTAATTGCCTCCTTCTGTACTCCAAGAAAATGGATGAGCATGTATTAATTACTTGCTGGAGTAGCTGAGAATGGATCACTAGACAGAGATAATAATCTGGCATAACTAACTAGATGAGAATTTTAACCAGCCATTGATATTACACAGAAGTGAATTTTCCCAAAAGCAGGACCTGTGAGAAGGTATCCTTATCATAATACGTATGGGACTGGCAGAGTTGCTTATTAGTTCTGGCTCTGTATATCAAGTCAAGTTTGAGGGGGAAAGAGATGAAATCCAGTTCCAGAATGGTTTAAGAAAAGGAAGTTTGTTGAATATAAATGTCCATTTTTTATCAGCTCAAGTGAAGTAAGAAAACCTGTTGTTAAGATTCTGTGTATTAAGCTGGCTACAAAAAATCTGAGAATGGCAGTTATAAAGCACTAATTTTACTTTGTGTAATATTAAAAGAAGACAACTATTTGGCACTTTTCAAAATAAGCGGAAATAACATCAAAAATGTAGAAGAAAAAACTGCATTATATCAGAATTTGTCAATTTAGAAAATATAAGGATAAGAATTTCCTTTTTTAATTTCTGAAATAAGATTAATTCTATTATTTTTGATGCTTAAATAATACAGTTCTATTCTCTGCTATTTTTCTACATGATTTGTATTGTCTACCCAAAAAATAAATCATTTTTTCTATTAGAGTGTTCTGAATTATATTAATTTGTTTTGTAGGATACTGTAATTTATGATCGTCTTGCTGAAAGTTCAAAATACAAAGAAATCACCTTAAAACATCTAGAGCAGTTTGCTACAGAAGGTGGGTGATATTATTCAATATAAAAATAAATATGAAATTCAGTTACTGCTTGACTTTCCAGTTTTTTAGTTTTGTCTTGCTGTAGTGTTTTACTCATGTTAAGTTTGAAAATTATGTTTTAGCAGTGTGTCCTTAAGAAAAGTCTTCCTTTTCCTAAGAAATTTCAGTAATAACTTCATGCTTAAAAAAAAGCCTAAAAAACAACCCACACACCCACAGAGTACACAGTAGAATCTTTTAACCAAAACATATTTTTCCAGAGAGCAAACACATAGCACATTGTTTCTGTGAAGATCCCATTTCCCATGGTCGCTTTCATGTCCCATGCCCAGTGAATGCTGTAGGGATGGCACACAGGAAAGAGTAGCCAAAGTAAAGATGGTTGGAAATTATTAGTGTAGTGCTTTTAAGGTGGCTTTTAGCTGTATTGTTTCTGGCACCAGTCCCAATAAGGGGAGTTGCCAGCATCCATATGATTTGTTTTGGTGTCTGGAGTTTTAGTAATCACTTTTACAAAAGAGTTGCCAAAGTTGGGGAGCCTCTCTGTGATGGTCTATGAAGTAGGAATATAAGTAAAATTGAAAAGACTGGGAAATTAAGGTGATTGAGACAAGCAGCCAGTTAGTTATTTAATTATAGTGGATTTCACAGTACAGATGTGATGAGAAAAGCAGGCTGTAGAAAGGTTTCTGCACATTTCCTAGATGTTCAATGCCATATCCCCTTAGTATCTCAGGAAAGGATTATTGTTGTACTGTGCACTATCATAGTTGGTAGACAGGAGTTAGAAGCAGAACTATTAAGAGTTTTGGGAATCTGAACTGCAGTTTTTACCTCTTTATTTTTCTAATACACTGCTACTAGAACATTAAAATTATCTTTAATATGTCTAAGAAATAAACTTATACTGGAAAGCAAACCAAAAAAACAATGCTTACATTTTGTTAACTGATCTCTGGCCAGATATTCTTGTTATCATGAAAGGTCATTTTTTTGTCATGCATATGTCTTCTCTAGTTTTTGTCTTTTGGTTTATCATGGAATTTAGAGTTTTGACCAGTGTATTAGGCAGTTTCAGTCTCTTGGTTCTATCAGTGATTGCTATCACTGATTAAGGTGTTCTGAATTATATTAATTTGTTTTGTAGGATACTGTAATTTTTGATCATCTTGCTGAAAGTTCAAAATACAAAGAAAAGAAGAAAGAAAGTCACAGATCTGTTTCTTTTGTTATTTTTCATATAAAGATCTCTGCCGGAAAGATTTGGTTAGTCTAAAAGACTTACAGTAATAAAGTTAGAATAAATTATACAATGAAGTTAAAAGCAGAACTTATACCTGAACAAATTTGACTGATGGTACAGCACAAAGCCTCAGATACACGAGGTTCTAGAAAGGCTTAACAAGAATTAGTCAAGAAAAGGTTACTTAGGTGTGAAGTTAGTTTGAGTCCTAAGATATATACTTGGTTACAGAAAAGACAAAATTAGATCACTATCTGCTGTCCTGTGTGAATTGATTCAATCCAGTTCTTAATTACCATTCTCATTACTCAATAGTACAACTCCTTAGCAGTCAGGTTACACTAAATAAATCAACATAAAAAGTGAAAATTTCCACCTGTCTTTAGAAACATGGTACATATGAAAGGATTAAGAAGTCTGTTCAGCTGTTTTTTGTATCCTTCTTTTCAACAGATTAAAAGATCTACTGTTCAGAAGAGTGAATTTCTAACCTTTTAAAAAGCATAAGATTCAGTCTTTAAAAAAAAATTACATATCTCTGGAATCGATTAAAAAACTGGTATTTATTTTTACTTCAGATTTAAATTGCAGCCAGCTATGTTGCAAAGTTTCTCATAAGTATCCTTTCATGTGGCAGGACAGTATGTCCTTGGCATTTGCTGCCTGCTCTTGGTGTGTTGTTCAAAAATGAAGTGGTTAGCATGGCTGGCATTTATATGTAAGCGTTTATTAAGTTTGAGTGTTAATGCCTGCTTGGATAAATAGAAAAAATCCTGTGTAATTTTCCTGCGTTGTTCCAGTCTGTTAAAAACTAGGCTTAATGATATTTTGTTTGCCACATATGGAAGATCCTTTTAAATCACAATTTAAAGAAGCATATTAATCTTTTTTAAAATGGTTAGACAGTGATTGAAAAAGAGAAAGCAAATATCTTGAGAAAACTATTTGCTGACATTCCATACATTTGGATTTCTTTTCTTCATTTTATCGTCTGCAGATAATATGTTGAAAGCATTGTGGAAATAGTATCACTGTTAGTCAGACATAGATTCCTCTCCTCCCCTTCACCTGTATTCATTGCTTTGGACCTTGTTAGCATATCCGTATTATGCAGAGAAAAAAAATGAATTGAGTTGTCAGCCTTGAGTTTATTCTTTTAAGTCTGTGTTCCTAATGCTGTTTAGTTGCCAGACTATCCACATTACACATGGTTTTTGCCCTAAAGATACTAAACTACTCTTACATCTAAGACACATGTATTATTTCATGCCCAACCTCTTATAGTTTCAAAATTGCCACTGGTGCTGAGCTGTATGCTCCAGAAACCTGTGAACGAATTAAGTTTACCTTTAAACATCCCTGGTTGTGGTGCTGTTTGTCTCCTAGAGCAGAGTGGGCAAGTGAACAAAGGGTAACTACATTAATCCTGCCTGCCTGCCTTCTAAATCTACTGGCTTGCAAACCGTGGCTAGTATATAAAGAGTTATGTCAACTTCATTCTCTAGAAATCTGGTAATATGTGAAAATGAACTGTTAGAAAATTCTCACCTAGCTACTTAAATTGAGTGTAAAATGTGTGTTTTCAAAAAATAGATATTCCTTAAAATCATGTAGTCTCAAATTCTTGCTGTAATGCTTAATTCAGGTTTCTGCTGAAGGAAAAAATCTGTTAATAATATCAACCAGCTCAAAGGTTGGTAAGTAAAATTGCCAAATGGTACATAATCATTTTATTTTAAGAATTTGGAAAGCTGAAACAATCTGTGAGATGGCAAAGTTAAATAAAGGGATTCAAAGTTGGCTTCTGGATGATAAATTTCAACCTAGAATTTCCTAAGAATACTGAGGAGGGGTGAAGAGGCCAATTGTAACATTATGCTGATATATTTAGACTTTTTTCCAGCATAGCAACATTTAAAATCTTTTCAAATGTATAAACCTTTTTCTCAGAAATACAATTCACTTCTACGGTTTTAATGTTTCAGTGTACATACTTGTTCAGCAAGTATTTGCATTTCTTTGTGTCTTTTTTACAGTTTAAACTAAGTCAAATCTTACATAATAATCTGTTATTTTTTTTCCAGTGAAATACATCACCTGAATTACATTCAGCTTCTTTGAAACTGTTACTCTGTTGAATAAATTTATATTTATAGTTCATTTTTACTTTATATATATTTAAAAAGTTCTTTAAGATGTGCAGCAGTAATTTGAAAATCGGGCGTAAGCATACATAAAGTACAAAATAATTTCAGCTTTCAAAAGGTGCTCTTTACAGGCATATCATGGAAGGAACTAACAAATACTGAATCATTATCTGCTTTCTCTCTAGGCTTAAGAACTCTGTGTTTTGCTGTGGCTGAGATTTCAGAAAGTGATTATCAAGAATGGTTAGATGTCTATCACCGTGCTTCTACAGCTATACAAAACAGAGTACTCAAACTTGAGGAGAGCTATGAACTAATTGAAAAAGTATGTGCAGCTTGATGTAGCTTTCTGGGGTTTGGGTTGGTTGGAGGAAAGGCTGGGATGGTTAGAGGGAGGAGCAGAAGAGTGGGTTCTTAATTATTGTTCTTATTTTCTATACCATGAGAAGTGAATCACTACTGAGAAATAATGTTTAGGAAAAAAAACTAGCAATATACTGACAGTTGTGTCATGTAGTCCTTTAGATAATCAAAATGAAGGAACAATTAATCTGACAAAGTTTTTGTTGCAAGTATCTGCATTGCTGGAAAGTGTCAATTATGGGTTGAACCACTGGAAAGCTTTTTTCCAGAGTTCTTCTAGTGTGTAAAAATCTGTAATAACAGATAAACAACATCTGCTTCATTATATAATGATCCTGGAACAATGAAGTAGTCAAGATTGGAAGGGACTACAGTAGGTCATCTAGACACAAACTCTTGCTCAAAGCAGGGCTAATTTTGCTTGCCCAACGCTTTGATGAAGCTTTGAGAATCCACAAGGGGGAAGTTTTCCCAGCTGCAGCAGGTAATTTTTTTTGATGCTCAACTCAGACTTTTTCCTTCTTCTGAATTAAAATTTTTATTGCTGCAGAATGTGACTGATGCCTTTTGCTCTTTCACTGTGCAGCATGCATTTTGGAGAAGGATGGCTGCTCTGCAAGCTTCATTTATCAGAAGGAATCCCTCCCTCAGTCATATTTTTTTCCCATGTTAAAGTCATCCTACTTCTTCAGGTGCCCTTAATATAGTGTTTTCTGGGCCCTAAGTTATTTTTGTGTCACTCTGTTGGGCTTGCTCCACTTTGTCAGCCTCTGTTTTACTGAAGCCCCATAAAGCAAGGTTGTACCCAGATACAGCATCAAAAGAGCAGAGCCTTGTTTCTGGCAACACTGCTTCTGGAGTAACCCAAGCATGAGGTTAAGACTTCACTGCCTCAACAAAAAAAAGGTCCCATGACTATTAAATTTATAAGAAAATGGAGTGCATGATAACCAATAATGTTTGAAGTTTTGATACTTAAATTTTGGGGGGTTTTTTTTGAGTTTTTTCCTCAAAAGTGTAAGAGAGATTGGATTGATAAAACTACTTAAAATTCAGACTCTCATGAATCCGTGGTGTTTAATTAATGAAAAAGAAGGGTGAGGGTATATAGCTTCAGTCACTAATGAGCATTGCCGAGCAGTTTATCTGGATGTGACAAAACAATGTTGAAACTATGTTACTTTTTAATGCTATGACAACTCTGCTACCTTTACAAACTGTGTAAGCTGCACAAGTACTTCCTCAGGCTGTAGTATGCAGGCCATGCTGCTACAGGATTGCACATTATTAGATGTATAACAGTGTCTTTAGCTAGTTTAAAAGTTACAGAAATAGGAAATATAAAAATGGTTGTATTCACAAAAACTGTAGATATGCTTCATAGGAAGCTAAAATCAAACAAAAATACTAAGATAAATTGACAGGCATTTCGGAGTTTTTTTTACATAGTGAAGAGAAATCATTAAAAGAGAAAAGGCATGGTATTAGCACTCCTGAAGCCTTCAAATCAGGGGTACTCCTCAGGAAAAGGTAGCTGTTGCTGAACAAGCTGCTGAGCTACCAAGTGAATAATTGATTGAAGTTTGAGTGGTCATGCTGTGCAGTTTTGTCAAGCCACATAGATATCTAAGTTAAAGCTCATGGAATAAAATGGAAGTTTTTTATTTGTTGATATCAAATCTGAGTAATGAGTTTAGAGAGCATTAATCTTGTCATAAATACAGAGAGTTGAATAAGATAAATGGAATATTGAAATTGAATTTAAACCAAAACATCCTATATGTATGAAATATTTTTTGTTCACAGAATCTTCAGCTGCTCGGAGCAACGGCAATTGAAGATAAACTGCAAGACAAAGTGCCTGAAACCATAGAGACACTCATGAAAGCAGACATAAAAATTTGGATACTTACTGGGGACAAACAAGAGACTGCCATTAATATTGGTATTATGTTTGCATTTATTTGATGTCTTTGTTACAGGTTTAAAATAATAGCAGTTGATGCAGTAAAATTTCTTTCAGAGTGGAAAGTCGTCTTGTAAAAAATAACAATTTTATATGTCACACCAGAATTTGAATGTGAACTTATTTTTTTAGTCAGTGATAGGGGGAGAGTAGGGAATGGTGGATTCTGCCTCTGTTAAAATACTATGAGCAAGAGAAAGTTATGTTAGACAGGAGGCAAAAAAATAGGAAATTGTACTTTTTTTATAGCATATAAAATTAATTTAAAGGAATGCATTGGCTTTTGACAGTGAGAGGGAATAATATTAAGAGAATGTAAGTATTCTTGTTTTCTCTTCTCTATTTTTCCGTCTTTCTAAGAAAGGTGAACTAAATTACTATAACCTTTTAACAAAGGTTTATTTTTACTCTTTCCTTTTATTATGAAGGATGGTAAAAAAAGACTAATTTCAACAGTGATAAATCTGTATCTTTAAATAGTTATACATGAAAGCTGCTTTTAACATTTAATATTCTTTGCATGTGACCATATCAGCACTTTCTGCTGTAGTGTAGATACATGTACAAAATAAAGCCTTACTTTAGTCATATAGATCCTTTTTATAGGATGTTATTATTTCTAATCTTAAAGAACCCTCCATATGAACATGATACAGTTGATCTAAGGTTATTTTCCTTAGTACCTTCAGGTTTTGAGACAATACACATAGTAATAGTATTTCCACTTATTAAGAATTGTGGTAAATATTTTTGACTAGGCAGCCTACATCATTAGCCCAGAAAATGCATCTGTTTAATGCATCAAAGTATAAAAGAAAAGAACGAAAAGGTGTATATATGCATGTTTTGAAGGAAATGCAAGTTGCATTCGAAAAATTTACAAGACTCAGGGAGATTTGTTTGTTATTTTCTGCAACTCTCTTTAAAGCACCTTTGCATAAGGCAGAAGAGTTGCAAGTTGCAGTAAGGGAAATTCTAACTCTTCTGACTTAGTACCTGTATGTACTATTATAAATTGCAGTAGAATTTTCTTTTTTGTCGTTTCTTTTAGCTAGGGAAATCTTACTTTTCATTCTCTCTGTAGATCTCTTACAGGAAAAAAATGCCTTGTTACATTATAAGGAATTTTGTGAAACTGATTTTTAAAAACAAAACCTTTTCTAACAGGTCACTCTTGTAAACTTTTGAGAAAGAACATGGGACTAATTGTTATAAATGAAGGCTCTCTTGATGTAAGTAAAATCTTCAAAGTTTTCAGTTAATTAAACATCATTTCATTGCTTCAAATATCCAGACATCATGGTGAAGGTGGTGTAAAAAATAAATTGGAGTGTCTTTTTATCTGGATATAGAAAACAAACATAGAAAATTCTGCCAAAACCATGGTTTGGAGGGATGTTGTTTATGTTTGTTTTGGGGGGTCGCTTTCTTAATTTTAGTATTCCATGCTTGGAAGACTGTATGGTCTTAGTGACAGAATGTTACTGAATAACTGGAAAACAGTCTACGCCTTCTGAAATCACAGTGTAGCTACTACACAAAGGAACTTCACAACTATGAGCAAATGAATTCCATGTAGTATATTTCATGCATCCATGCAGGCTCGTAGCCAGGAGCTTCACATTATACAAGCATTACAAATGAACCACTTCTAGTGTGATGATTCGAAAGTTCAATAAATATCTGTCAAGCAATATCTTTTTATAGTAAGTTTATATAAATATCATTTAAGAATAAAAGGTAGTAGCTTCAGTGATAATTCTACTCCTTATTTCAAACTGAAGTGTCTAGATTGTAGAAATCTAAAGAATCTTTCCTTACGTGCCCAAAGTACAGAGTACATGGAGATGCAAATAACTTATGCCAGCTGAATTTGTACATGCAAACTGGTCGCTCACAAATCTGGTTTTGGTGATAACATATATAATGGGTTTTTTCAGCAACTGGTGAATGTAGTCTGAGAGGCAGTTCAAAAAATAAGAGTAAACTAGCTCTATGCAAATACTTTAACAAGAGATTATAAAGTTTTCTCCCTCATGTGATGGTATGCATTTTACTGTTCAATGAATGTATGTCTTGTGTCCTACCCTTTGCTTGCTATTATGGTTGAAATGGCATGTCAATCTCTATTTCTAGAGTGATTTGTTACCTTGAGTAAAAAACCTTGGAAGTTCTAATAGAGGAGTGGATCAGGTCTCAGGAAATGGATAGAGGGATACTGAGTCAGTGCAGCTGCAAAGATGGATCAATTCCTCTTTCCTTTCTTCATACTAGTAACAGTTGACAAGAGACTCTAATACTTAGTTGGAATATTGTCTGTTAAGGAATTCAGATAGAGTGAAACTTTGGCTTTTGAGTAGCGTAGGTCCACCTCTTGTACTGGGACTCTGTGCACCCATGAGGGCTGCTGGATAACCCACTTTCCTCATTGTGAGAGGAACTGAGCAACCAGGAAATCTTGAAGAAAATAATCCCAGTGTCGTGGCACTTGTGTATTTGGGATCTTTAAGAAGAGTTGCTCTGTGGCAGTCCTCTCCTCCTTGTCTCTAAAGTATAGCCTCTTGGCTATATGAAGATGTTTATAGGTTCATTTGAGTTAGAGAGATTGATTTTTCTTGGTCTGCATACTCTTCTGAAAAACTCTAAAACCTTCCGCTGAGAACAGTAGCATTAAGTGGATGCTTTTCCTCCTTGCTGTTAAAATAATAGTATTTGTCCATTGCATACCAGTGGCTTCTCTTAAAACACAGCTTGCTCAAATCTAATCCCTTTATGAACAGTTAGAGTCCTCTGTCTCTAAGACATGTAATAAAAAAATTTAATAAAACAAATACCTCATCAATTTGGTCATTGTTACGACTTAAGTGTGCAAGAGGAACTTAAGCTAACAGAGGAATTTAGAATAAAAAAACGTATTTATTCAGACTGTATCCCAGCTCTGTGAACTGAGCTTACAAAGAATATGCTAAAATAAAAGATCTTCTTTTATATGCAAATACTCTTATTCATGAAATTATAAGAAAAATACCTCAACCCCACCCACCTCCCCTGTCCCCAGTAGGCATTAGCTGGCATAGAACTGAAAGTATTTAGGTCTCTTAACTCTTTGGAACATTATTTGTTTTGGGGCTCTAGTCCCATGAACATCTTAGCTTACTTCACAAGCAAAATGTGGGTTTTGTTAGTCAATTTTAAGAGTTGTGTACAAGAGCACTGGATTTTATTTGCCTTCATATTAATCTGCTAAATTTCACTATAGTGCTGTTAATCATAGACAGACATCATAACATAGCCTTATTATTTGTGAATTTAAACTAGAACTAGAAAATAGTTTGATTACCATTCAGTTTAGTTGAAAAATATTTCATTGAAACATGAAAAATATTTCATAAGGGATATTTTTACGCTGCTTTTAATCTGAGGCATATGACTTCAGCGTAGGGAGTATGCCCACAAAGGAATTTTAAACAACAACAGTTTAATGACTGGAGTTTTGTTTTGTCTTGGGATATGAGTTTTTTTAGTTTTGATATGTAGTATTCTTGGAGCTACCTGATGGCATGTCTGCTTCTTATAAAAGAATAAGGTCACTTTAAACAAGAGTTCACCACTAAACAATATCCCCGAGTGCCACATCCACAAGCGTTTTGAGTACTTCTGTCAGTGGTGACTCTACCAGTTCCCTAGGTACTCTTTCAGTAAAGAAATTTTCTTATATCCAATCTAAACCTCCCCTGGCAAAACTTGAGGCTATGTCCTCTTATGCTGGTTGCATGGAAGAAGAGACTGACCTCCATCTTTTACTACAACCTCCTTTCATGCAGTTGTAGAGAAAAATAAGGTCATCACTGAGCCTCCTCTTCTTCAGGCTACATAATCCTAGCTCCCTCTTCTGCTTCAGCTCCATTGCCATTCTCTGGACATGTGCTGGCATGTCAATGTCTTTCTTGTCCTGAGAGGCCCAGAACTGAACACAGGACTTGAGGTGTGGTCTCACCAGTGCTGAGTACAGGGGGACAATCACTGCCCTGGCCCTGCTGGCCACACTTGCTGACACAGGCCAGGATGCCATTGGCCTTCTTGGCCACCTGGGCACACACTGGCTCATGTTCAGCTGCTGTCAAAGAGCACCTGCAAGTGCTGGTTTTACAGTTCTTACCCAGCAAACAGTGCACCCATCCAAGCCACAATAAGCCAGTTTCTCCAGGAGAATGGCTTGAGAGACAGCCTCAAAGGCTTTACTGAAGTGCAGGTAGACTACATCCACAGCCTTTCCCTCATCCACTATTTGTGTCACATTGTCAGAGAAGGAGATCAGGTTGATCAAGCAGGATCTGCCCTCCCTAAACCCATGCTGGCTGTGCCTGATCCCCTGGTTGACCAACACATGTCTTGTGATGACACTCAGGATGATTTGTTCCATGGTGAACTTCCTTGGCTGACAACCCTGTAGTTCTCTCAGGTCCCCCTTCTGACCCTTCTTGTAGATGGACATCACGTTGGCAAACCTCCAGCTGTGTGAGGCCTCCACAAGGTTAACCAGGACTGATGAAAAATGTAGATTGTGGAAGAGCCTGGTGAGCTCTTCCACCAGCTCACTCAGCACCCTCAGGTAGATCCCACTGAGGTCTATATATACACTTGGATATCTAAGTGGCAGAGACCATTTACTACTGGATTACGGGGATTTCATTACATAGAAGAAACAGTAGATGGGAGGAATATGAATTTTCATGTGTTGTTTAAACTTTGTAGAAATCAAATAGTCCTCAGAGATGAAAAAAATTTATAGTTCCTTTAGATTGCAATATTCCTTAATGAGAGAAGATGCTCTGGAAAATATTTATAGAAACTGTTGTCATTTTAAAGATTTCTTAACATGCAATTTTAAACAGTGGAAATTCATTTCTGTCACAGCTTCTAGTGGATGAGAGCCAGGAAACGAGTGCAGAATTCTGCAACAGCCTAATCTCATTTTAGATACATCAATGAATCTTTAGAAGGCCAGTAGAAGCTAAATAGTCTAAAACCATTAACAACAATATTTGGAACTGGGAGGAGTAAGTTGATTTGAAAAGGCAAAGCAATATCTTTACTTTCATTTCCAAGGGTTTTGAGATTTTTAATTAGTTTAGCATTTTATTTTTAGGTGATTACACCAAATTTTGTTTATGTATGCCAGACATCACTAAAGTAGCACAATTATTTAGTTGGTAAACTTGTAAAAAATATGGGAACATGTTGTCATAGGATGTCACTAGCTTCCAAAGTCAGTGTTTTACAAGCAGAAGAGATTTCATCTTCCTTTTTTCCTCTAAAATATTTTTTTCTTCTGGGCTGTAAAGCAGGAAACAGAAGAAAAGTATGTTGTAGCTTGTAAAGGTCTTTCAAAAAGAAAGAAGGGCAACAAGAAATATTTTTTGTCCTTCATGAACTCCATGGTAGAGCTGCACTGTAGATGACTAGATATCAGTGACCTTCCCAAAGCAGGCTGTTAGATAAATAAATACATATGAATTTATTGTCTACTGAATGTAATCTGACATTCTCATTACTAGATCACAAAACAGTGATTTCTGTAGGTGTGATTCAAACTGTGATTAGCAACAGAAAAATGCAAAATATGTGCCTTTGTATAACTTGTACTTGATGTTACAGTTGTTAAATTATGTTAAAATACGAATTTAACGTGATAGAATTATCAGTTATAATGCCTGTACTTACATCATGAATTATCTGTGTCTCCTTTTTTTCTAAACATTTAGGAAAACCTTGTATAATAGTAAATTATAGTATCTCTATATATGTGAATCGACTTTTGTATTATTATATTAGTTTTCTGCATACCTGTGTCCTTTGGCAAATATTTATGCAACTACTGTTGCCATTCAGAGAGCATTAAAAGTTCTACTATAGCTTATACACATTTTTTGGCAGAGTGCAAGTGCAATCCTACACATTTCTACTGTGTTTCTGATAGTGCAACTATTGCAAATGTTCTTTTCATTTTATAATATTTGATAGCAGAATCAAAAGACAAGTGTTTTTCCTCAAAAATCAAAGTGCCAGTGTTTCTGATCACACTGAAAAATTTGGATTTAAGAATATTAAGAATTGAAAATAATGGACACCATTTGTTTGTGCAACAGGGAACAAGAGAGACACTTAGCCATCATTGCAGTACTCTTGGTGATGCTTTAAGGAAGGAAAATGATTTTGCTCTCATCATTGATGGCAAATCTTTGAAGTATGCTTTGACATTTGGAGTAAGACAGTATTTCCTGGATTTGGCTTTGTCATGTAAAGCTGTCATTTGTTGCCGGTAAGGTTTACGTTATTCGCTCTCCATACTATTTTTATTGACATACAAAAATTAAGAAACTGAAGTTATGAAATACTGAAGTTATGAAGTCATTCAAGTGAAATATCACTGTAGAGCAGTCTGCGACGGAGTGTAGCTCTCAAATCTCACTCAGATTGCGTATTTCCAGAAACATAATTCAGAATCCACGGAGAGTAGTCTCAATAAGGCTGAGACACTAATTCTTGACCTTGAATTGATATTACAGTTAACTGCAGGTTTTAGCATATCTAGAGTCATCTGTAGATCGTTCTCCACAGGCTACTTTTCTGTATGATTTGGATTACACTGTATAAGAAGTGCACAAAAATGTTAAAGGTACTCTTGGGCGTGCTTTCTATTACCTGAAGCTGGTGGAAATGCTTTTTTTTAATCATTATTATGACCAATTATTATAGGGTTCTTTTATACAATGGACCCTTTAATCCTTTTCTGTAAATATCAACTATTACAGCTATAAACTTCCATTGTTCTATTAAAATAAATCATCTGAAATTCATCTGAAAAATCTGTTCAAAAGGGAGATATTTTTTTGCTTTGCAAAAGAACATGGAAACGAAAGTAATATTACAGTATCTAGATAATCACTTGATTTCTAGTCTTTCCATCCCTTCTGAAAAGCAGTGTCATGCTACCAAGAGATTTTTTAATTAATGTTTTTGGGGTTAAGCTTTGTAGCCATGCTTCAGCCTGAAACAGTTTGAATTTCAAACAACTGTCTTTTGAACGGAACAGTTTATACTGTGTATAAACACTTTCCTAATGGCAGTAGTCTTTCTGTCAGATAAGTTGTAGTCTTGTATTTGTTCTGTTAGGTTGAGTTTGCTCAGTACAGAAATAAGCAGGAGATGCATGTAGAGTTGATCTTTTAAAACTATATTTCTTTTACTTGTCTTTCCTTGATTACAAAATACATTTTATAGGCCATTGGAAGAGATAATTTTTCTGTTTCTGTTGAACTGTGGAGCCATTGGGGGTATTCTGTACATAAAGCTGTCTTTTAGACAGCATTCTTGTAAAGAAACAACAAAGGGCAAACTGCAGGTTTCTGTTCTAGTAGCATTCTCTCTGCCATTTCTTCATTTTACACTTCCATAATATACTTAGGTCAGCTGGTTTCAGTGCATATGTGTATATATGTCTGACATATTTTGTGGTTACTGAAAAATTGGCTACAGCTTTAAAACTAAAATACTTGCTCGTAACACTCACTGTTTTAATGCAAGCATTTTTAATATCCCATGTTTCTCAAAAGTCAGAATTCTGCCAAAATATTTGTTTCTGTTAAATGCTTTTTCTTTTGTAAAAAAAGCTTCCTTGTTTATGAGTGTGAAAATAAAAAGTTTAAAAAGCTAATTTTAAATTAGGGTAAATCACTTTAAAAATCTAAAATACATATATAAATATAATCCAGACTAAACAAAAATGTAAGTTCTTTCTTCATCCACAAAAAGACAGTAAACATCTTAAGCTCTCATTCATTCTAAAAGTACAAATTACATCACTTTCTTTTAGGTTTGCAGGCTGCATTGACTTGTGCAGAAGCATTTATTACCAAAGGACGCTTCCAAGGACTAGTTGTAGCACTGATGATGCTGACAAATACTCAATAGACATTTCTCTTAAAAAGAAAATCTGTACATGTTATTAATTCCTAGCAGATGCTTGGCTTAAAGACTTTAGCAAACTGAATTCCAACTCTGTATTGGTTTCAGAGTAATATATGCAAAAAGAATGTTAAATGGGTTATTCTGGAGTAAAAATGTACATCTAAGAGTGAGCAAAATTAATGAAAATATATTTTTTACTGGTTTCACCATGAACTTGAGTGGCAGTGCCATCTTCCAGCTGCCCTTATAACATTGTCTAAAAAGGAATTAAGGCACTGTTCCTGAAAAATTGAAAAGATTAAAAAGAAATACTCAGGTCAGGAATCTTCTGTAAAAGCTGGCTGTAGCTAGTCTTGGTACAATTCTCAACAGCAGAGTTCAAATCAAATATGTACCGAAAGATCATAGAAAGATTTTTGTCATATAGATGGACCACAGAACTTTTCAGGAAGGCTATTGCCCAGAAACTTTCATCCCGGGTTTTCCACAAGGCTGCACTCATCCCATGCAGTTTTTTCAGAAGTCCAGTAGTTGTGCATGTGTTGTGCTGGCTACTGAATAATGTGATGACATAGCCGTCTTCAATTTGAAGGCTGTATTATTTTTCATTCCTTTATTTTTTAAAATACATTTTAAAACAGTTCTCTCTTGGTAAGGTGAATTCCTCAACATAGCTTTTATGTCACCTTGGTAAGCTTTTAGTTACCATAGCTTTTAGTGACCTTGGTAAGGCAACTTCCTCTGTCAGCTTTTAAGTAGTCCAAAGTTCAGAAATGTTTTTTATGAATTTTGCTGTGAATGTGCTTTTAGCCCATACCCTTCAAGGGCAATAGCAAGACCACATAGCTGACCAGGTTGTTAATTGGCCTGGGTTTTTTACCTTTTCACAGAATATAAAATACGTTTTGAAAGTATATTCATTCAAAATTCCTATATTAAACCTGTTGTTATTTTTATTCCTTAGGGTATCCCCACTTCAAAAATCTGAAGTTGTAGAAATGGTTAAAAAACAAGTTAAGGTAGTAACTCTAGCAATTGGTGATGGAGCAAATGATGTTAGTATGATACAAACAGCACATGTTGGTGTTGGTATCAGTGGGAATGAAGGTCTACAGGCTGCTAATTCTTCAGACTACTCAATTGCACAGGTAAGTCATTACACTGCAAAATACTGCAATAAAATATTTTAAGATATGATTAATATTTGTGTATGTATGTTTTAATTGTATGTTTCTTCATTTTTCATGTTTTTTGCAGTTCAAGTATTTGAAGAACTTGCTGTTGGTTCATGGAGCCTGGAATTATAACAGAGTAGCTAAATGCATCTTGTATTGTTTCTACAAGAATATAGTCCTTTATATTATTGAGGTAATTTTACAGTAAATGAAATATTACTTCTTGAAAGTAAAATCTTAATTATGAGCTTCTGGTTATTATATATTATTTTAAAGAAGTATTTTAACAGTAAATAAATACCTACTAGGACTGAATCTTGAAACTTTTAATAAACCGATTAATATTTATTTGTTTTTACTTTAAAAAACCCACTTGTTTTAAAAATGCATAGTAAATATTAGTACTAAATATATTTATAAAATTGCTAGCTTATTAAAATGCTAAGGTACATATAACATCATCCAGTAATTAAGAAATCCAGTTACAATTATGTGTTAAATCTACCCAGAGATGTGTGTGCTTCAGCTCTTTCAGCTGGTGTCAGGGACTGTCAGGTTCACAGTCTGCAGCCCTTTCGAAGGTCTCTGTTGCACTGCAGGGCAGTTGCTGTTCAGAGCAGTGCCCAGGGTTTTTACACACAGGTTTAGTTCCATTCCACTCTGGGGTACCTTTCAGTTGCTGAATGGGGTGACCATGCATCCTCATGTTCCTGTTCAAGAACAGGGATACTTTCCTGAAAGTAGCTGACCTAGTTTTTTCACCTGGGATTTTAAGGAGTGAAATCTTGTGAAAATAACAATGGTATGAGATGATTGTATTGTAATAAATATATATTTATTGGTAGGTATGGTTAGAACAGAATGTGTAAATACAGTTTTCACTACCTTCATGAACACACAGCAACCATAAAATTTTGAACATATTTTTAAGTAAATTTTAAATGCTTCTCTGTCCCCTCCCTTCCTTTTCTTCCAACAGCTGCTGCATCTTATACAATCATATAGATATATATATAGTAATTACATTTATAATTGATTCAAACTTTATATTCACAATGAAACTTTGGGTTAAAAATGTGGAAAAATTATTGAATTTTTGAAAATCTCGACCACAAAATAAATTTTACAGATAGCCTTATGTATTTTTACATTGATTAGGTTAACAGATACTCTTTAAATTTTCATTGTTTTTTTAAATATACTTTTTATGTGGTGTCTTAAACTTGCAAAGTAACTATTCAGTTTTACTGAAAGAAAATTCCTTATTTCTATTAAACCTGGTGTAAACATTAGATTAATATTTCAAATTTTGATACTTACTTATGTGACATTACTCATTGCAGTATTTGAAAATACTTTAATCATTTTTTATGTACAAAAGTTGTAGCCAAAAGAGTGCATTTTTCTTACCATATTTTTACATTTTCTAAATTTCCTCTTTTCTCTCTCCTTACTGTGTTATTACTGGCAATAGATTTCTGTCTAAGTAGCAGCAAGTTTGTAGCCTGTTTAGAAAAATATAAAGTAGGAAGCTATAGAAAAAGCAAGTTCACTAAAGATCCTTTTTTGCTTAAAAGTGGCAGACTTTAGATCCTGTATTTCAAAGGCTGGATATCTGCTTACATGATCAGACTTCCAGAGTTACTGGTTAGCAGTTAGCTCTAGAAGTATTTGAAAAAAACAATATTAATGTATTTTTCATTTATAGAAAGCATACGAAGGTTGGCTTTAGAACATATTAGCTTATTTTTCTTAGATTTCTGTCATTGTAACCTGCAGACATGTTGTAAATTTATAATTTAAATCAGATACAAGTATCCCGCTATTTGTATTTTTTGAGAAATAAGGTTAAATGCAAAGTACAGAGATCGTAGTCTAAAGATCCGAAGGCTTTGATTTTGTGAACAGGTAGTCTCTTCCTCCTGAGCAGATGGAAGGGCAAAGAGATCATTTTGGTATGGGTTGTCATGACCTATTATATATAATGCATGCAAACATTTTGCCATATACACCTTCTCTGGAGGACAGAAGGAATTCTACTTGAATTCCTGTATACCCAACGTTTGTCAGCTCAGAAAAGTTTTCAGAGATGTTAATAGCTCATGTCAATACTGTGAGTGAATGGGCAGAAATTCATCATTGAATGTCTCCAGAAAGGACAACTGCCGGTCTTGAGTCTCTCTTTTCAGTTTTTTTGTGCAGACCAGGCGTGGGAGCAGAGCTCAATGAGTATTTGTAAGCTACTGCTTAATATGCAGAAATGCTACATCAGGAAAACTTCTGTGAGGCTTTTGTGGCCACACCTCCTCTGTCTTGGAGTTTAGAAAATAGTACTGTGAAAGGCATGTCTGGAAGTTACTTTAAACAAGTTTCCTTCTATTCCGACAATAACTAAAAATACCTACCTTTACTTAATAGATGTGTATCCTATTTTTAAATGTCTGCTCAGTACTAATCAAGAAAGTAATGGAAAATATTCCATCTAATCTAAAATACAGCCTTTATCCTAGGCATTCATGGGCTGATATGAAATTGAAGTCAGCTGGTTTCTTAGTTCAGAAAATGGTAAAGGTCTATTGTAATACTCAGGCACAGTGATCAGTGCATATTGGCATTTAAACTCCTAATCATAAGAAATTGGAAGTGGTCTGTAATAACATTTTTCTACCCTGTGTCTTGATGCAATAGCTCTTTAAATATGGGTCTCATCTTTTGTATAGGACTAGTCACAGTCACTTGAGAGGTTATATTCTGATGTATCAGTCCAAATTTCAGGAGAAAACTCTGAATCTCTAATAGACCATTAATGTGCTTTATTAAGCCTGTGCACAGCATCACACATAGGATAAGCCTATGCAAAGTCTCATACTTAATTTTGGAGGGCCTTTCATTACTTTATAATGGTGGTTGACATTGAGATTGATCTCATAATTGAGACCTCCTTTGTGGATTGGTTTTATTTTTATAATTACCATCGTTGTATACACTCTTGTCATTAAACTGCTTGTTTTATGAAGTTATGCAAATCACCCTTTGACATCAGAGGAACAAAATTTTCCCATTGTTACTTCTCGTTTTGCTATCTGGTAATAACTAGTAATAATGTAAAATAACCGGTTCATATTAAATAAAAAGGATTTACAATTTTTAAAATAAGAAGATTTTATTTTTACCCAACATGAAACATCAAGTGAAAAAGACCAAGACAAGCAGAAGAAACAGATGTGTGGAGTTGAAATTTAAAGTTCAGTCATAGATGTTTAAACATGGCTGTTTGTAGCAATTTAAATGATACTATGAAAGTAATTAATTTATTAAGTAATTAGAGCTGTAATGATTTTTTTTATTCTGTAAACTTTGGATGACGGAGAGGTTCTTTTCCACCTCCCCCAAGTTCTTTTCTTCTCACTGCTGAATTACCCACTTTCTGCTGTTCATGTCCATAACTGGAATTTACTGTTTTGTTCCTGATTTCCTTTGCCTTACATATCAGATGAATAGCCATGATCATACTGAAACCCATATATTGCACAACCCTGAACATGAGCAGGCTTTCTGTGTATACTCACACTGAGCTGCACAGTTCAGCTGCTGTAGTTCACTGTGCTATGGCTTACTTGAGGTGTGCAAACTGTACCGAGTTCAGTTTGAAACACACACAGCAGAAAGTCATTGTGCTCATGCCCACATTTTTGCATTACATGATTAGAAAACTTAGAAATACAAGGATCTGTGTTGAGTTCCATCTCATTTTAGACAGGCTGGGGACCTAAATCTTTCCTTTTCAGTGGAAAATTTTGTAGCCATTGAAGTACAGAATGGTCTGAATTTTCACTGCCTGTTCACATATATAGTCTAAAATATTTCTTAAGAACACCAATCACCTGTCCTTCTGTAATGGGAAGCTGGATTAGTACTTTGAGTTGTTAGGGTAGGACCTATACCCTAAGAGATAAGTGTCTGAGTCTGCTCCTAAATTAGTATCATGTACAATATCCTAAAAACTTATTTTGCAGGTACAGCTGCCTTCATTGTCCATCATAACTAGGATGAAACATGCTTGTCTCTGAATAAATTGCCTGCTGCAGAGGAAGTGTTTCTTGTCATTCTCACTATTAATAATGTGCTCCATATTACTTTTGTCATATAGGGTTAAGAGTGTAATTTTCTAGGGCCCAAGATTCAGAAGTTAATGCAAATAGGTGGGTTATTTTCTTCCCTTCATACAGTTTGAGGTGAGGGCTGTATTTGTTCTTTTGTCTTTTCTTTTTCCACCTTTTAGATCTTTTAATTTTGAGCCATTGTTGTTTGAGCCAGTTGTTCTTCATGTGAACATTCAAATACTATCTTGTAAATAATATAAAATTAAAGTTTCTGCTTAGATACTAAAGGTGTTTTGTCTCTTAAAGTTACATACCTGGTATTCCACTAAACAGTAGTGTTTCTATTAGAGACCACTGCTTTTAGCCACATTGAAAGATTTCTTCTTCATGAACTTATTTTGATAGATTGCATTAGAACTTCAGAACTTAGAGATGCTACCAAATTTTATCTCCCTTTAGTTTGCATCTAGACATCTGACCTAGATATATTCCAGTCTTTTGTTACACTAAAATAAACTAAAATGCCTATAACTTGTGTGCTTTCTTTAGAAGAAAGTAAATGCTAGTATTTCAAGAAGTCAATATTATGCCTTAAAGGATTTCTTTAAAATTTTATAGTAAAACCATTTTCAGTTTAAATACCTTAAAAATACTAACTTAAATTCTGTACAAAATAAGCTGAAAGAGACGTTCCATTTTAAATTAAAACTTTATCCTAAATATCCTGCTTTTTAAAAGTCACTCCAAAACATTTCCAAGTGTTGCTTAACATCATTTACCTGTAAGAGCAGTCAACATGTGGAATAGATTCAGTGTATGTATGTAGGCCTGTCATTTAGAATTAGCATTTTATAACACTTTGCCTGCTAGTTAAATCACAGTAGAAAGTTAATGTCTTTTCCATATATTCCCTGAGAAGGGTCAAGTCTATGTATACTTGTGATTTTTTATTTTCTTCCTAGAGAGTAATACTTTTCTTAACTGTATCTGAAACTACCAGCAATGAGATGTACACATATTTATGACCAGCTACTGAGTCACATACTTTCCACCACTCTAATCCTTTCAAATCAATATTTCTAAAATTTACTCCTGTATTTGATACAAATAAGGAACAAAAAGCATCAATTGTACTGATGTTGCGTGCATAATTAATTATTCTGTAATGCACAATTGATTATGTACTCATCTTGCACCCTTACACTCAGCTATTGAGAAGCTGCTGCCATCAAATATCTGCTAAATCAATCACAAATCATAATTCATATTTTGAATGTCAAAAAACGAAATACAAAAGAGCTAATAAAAATCAGATTCATCTGAAATTAAGTAATTCCATTGTCTTTTCAGTGTATAGTCAAAGGTTAAAAAATTGTGCTTGTTGCCCTTAAATCTGAGTTAGATCTTCTTAACTAAGTAGTTCTACTTTAGTGCTCTGGTAAAGCCTAATCCTTTCATGAGTAAGGATTATTGATAGTTTTAAATTCCAGACAGCAGTTTAATCTATGAATTCTGTTAGTCAAGTTTGCTAACAATGGGAAGATGATGACAACTAATCTGTAGGTTCCCCCTCCACCAGCTCATATTTCTCAGAATTTTTATTTCATTAAGAATTAAGTGAGCTTAAATCACTCTTAAAACCTTAAAGAACCTGACATTTCTTCTGAAAATAGTTACCTTCTTTGAATGTTTTCCTACTTTCATGGAGTTGCTCATGTATCTGACTAGATTGCCCACTGTCTGTTCTTGATTGAAAGTTGGGTTTATCATTAATTTTTTCATATGGGTTTAACACAGAACATTTTCAGCTGTGTTGTAAATGTGTTGTAGGGGTATTCCTTTTTGTGAAGATGAGGAAAAATCTGTTTATTGTACCTTAAAAGACATTTGACTAATACACAGTTCTAATCTTTTGCAGGTCTGGTTTGCATTTGTCAATGGCTTTTCTGGACAAATTCTTTTTGAAAGATGGTGTATAGGTCTTTACAACGTGGTAAGACAACTTGTGTGCCTTTGCTTACATTTAACCATGAATGTTTCTTGAGTAAGCGATCTATAAGCAAATCCTCACCTCTAAAATTTTGCCATTTTTTCTTTTTAAACCATCTACTAGATGTTTACAGCAATGCCTCCTCTAACTCTTGGAATATTTGAGAGATCCTGCCGAAAAGAAAACATGTTGAAATACCCTGAGTTATACAAGACTTCCCAAAATGCACTGGACTTTAATACTAAGGTAGATCTTTGTAAAAAACAAACATGATAAAGTAAAAATTCATAGGAAATCAGTATAGTTACCCTTTTTGTTCTATGCTGCTCATAATTAAAAATGGAGGGGATTTTTATTACTCCTATTTCCAGGTGCACACTTGTCAGTAAATCGTACAAATCACATATATGTGTATCTATAGATATATACACACACACACACACACATATATATATATACATGTGTGTGTGTGTGTGTGTGTGTGTGTGGTTTCATTATTGCCAAGTATGAAAATGGACAACAAGGATTTAATTTTTTTCAATCCTTTTTTTTTTTTCTCTGCTGGTAATAAAGCTGTCTTCTGTGGGCAGAAGTGATTAGACCTCACTGTCGCTGGGCTGTATGTATTCGTACTGTTATATGGAAATGGATTACTGAAGCCTGTGGAGAAGTGTTGCAGAGGACAATAAGAACTGTCACTAGATTTGTAGAGGGAGGGACGTGGTACTATTCTTTGTCAATTTGGAGTTGTGATTTTATGGTTTAATTTTGAGCTTTAGGAAAAGATACTTGGAGTCAAGAATGTGTCAGTGTGGATCAAAAGGAATCTGAGGCTACTTTTGGTGGGAAGTGGGTGATATTTATCTTAGAGAGACTAGCATAAATAGTAATAAAAGAACATAGGACTCTTTAATACATAAAATATACAAAATTTCTACAGCATTGACCATAAATAATCTCTTAAAAAAAACGAAATTAAACTTGTACCTGAATCTGTGATTTCATGAGTATTTGACTTTTGTAAGAGTTCCTTCTGATTTTATTTTTGTAAAGATAATCATGACATTTCAAGTAATGTCATTTTATGTTGAACTTGGGGACATTTTCAATATATCCTTGAATTAACAATGTCTATGTGTGATGGTCTGTAGTAGATGTGCAGAGCTGATTCAGCATACTGAGCTCTTATATCTGTGCCACTTGTGCTGTATAACTGGAGTTAGCCCAATATATATATAATTATTTTTCTAAACTAGCTTTGTTCACTGAATCAGATGAGATTTTTCTCCTTCTTCCTCATTTCATCCCTTCACCTACAAAAGCTAGCCTGACCCAGCCTGTTACCAGCTAGGTCACAGTCTCTTGTGTCCCTGAGAGTGCTTTACAAATATGAGGCTTTTCATGGTCCCATAAATACAGACACTTCTGTGTTGTGATAGTTTTAATAAATAGTGTAAGTATGGGTTATAACAGTTGTGTTTTTTCTGTTCTAAAATATGCTTTTATTGCACAGATGTATTGTTGACTTAATTGGAAATTCTGTGGCTGTTCCCACACAACATTTGCTATGAGTAAACGTCTACAAACTCACCAGCTACAAAATTCCCACCTATATAAGTTGAATAGTTGGTGTTAAAGATTTGGAAACATTACTGCCTTGAATATTGATGCAGATATTTGTTATGGTAAAAGGGATCAAAGGTTATGAGGTCATGACAGGGGTTAAAGGATTAGCATGGGACAAAAAGAATTGGTCAGGAAAATGGAAAAGTAGAACTAATTTTTCTTGCACCCACCTGTACTTTCTGTCAAATAAAAACTTCTGGTAATGACATAGCAAGAAAGAGAGACAAAGGTTAATGAGTAGCACAAGTTTAAATGTGTGAAGTGTTGGAGTGTAAATTGGACCATGCAGCCTAGTGTAGCTATATAATCTAACAAAAGACGTTGAGACATTGTGGAAAATGTGAGCCAGGCAACTTAATTTCAATTGTTTGAACACCTTAACATTCAATATACACATCAGTCAGTTACAGTAAAAGCTGTAACAAAAAGCACTGTAAGTGGAAAAACATAACTGCCATACTGAAGGAAATGGGCTGCATAATTTTTTTAAGTCTTTTTATGTCATTATGCAATATATTATGGAAAGAATTAATAGATTGTTTATTTTTAAACTTGATACCATTCTTTGCAGACGGTATTTTTTATAAATGAAAATAAGTTTGAAAGGAAAACTTCAATTTTTAGCAAATACATTAAAGGAATTATAAATTATCAAATTGTGCTCCTCAAGAATGGAGTACGTAAGGAGAAATTTAAGGAAGAAACTGATATTTGTCCTTTTTAAATTTCTCTGTGTGTGGGAATATGTGTTAGGCATATGTGTAACTCAGTTTTTAATTTTTCTACTATCTAAATTTATTCTTATACTAAATGCAAATTATAAAAGCTAGAGTCCTTTTTAATTTCCCGCTTAGAATGTAGCGATTGTTACAGCTGTCTGGTTTAGTTTAATTTCTCTGATGATATTCCCATATGTTTATATTTTAATTTCCCTTCTGAATTGAAATTAAAAGGAGATAATACACACTTTTTTCCAACGCATAAAAATAAACAAATGACCCATGAAGAGCTAAGAGGCAGAAAGTGCCTGTCAGTTATATTACTTCACAGTGGTGGCCTAACAAAAACACATTTTGTGAATCTAACACACAGATAAAAAGAAAGGTCAGGGTTCACAGAGCTAGTTTATTGCAAATGGTTCTCATGGATTTTCTGTTTTCTCTTTCTTAGGTTTTCTGGGTTCATTGTTTAAATGGCCTCTTCCACTCATTCATTCTGTTTTGGTTTCCACTAAAAGCCCTCCAGCACGGTAAGTATTAAAAATAAAAGTATAAATGTTGAAAAGTACAAAATTTCTAATTACTATCATTTTTCTAAGGGAAGATTTGTAAATACTAACAGTTCAGTGTGATTAAATTTCAAGATACCATTTCTAGAACTAAACTAGATGCCATATACATAAGATGTTCTATTTAAGATCTGTGTAAAAGTAGGAATAATATTATGTACTTATACATTTAACTCTCTCAATAGTGTTTATGTAAACTGAAAGAAGATGGAGAAAAAGAGATTGCTGTTTAATTATGCTCATTTTTATAAAATGCACTACCACAGTAAATCCTTAAAAGATCCTAAAATGCTACTCTCCCTTGTATTGTCTCTTACATTTTGTCAACATTTATTTTTATTGTGTATACCTTCTGTCCTGTTACTTCAAGGCCATACTAACCTGCTAGTATATATTTCTGTGAGTAGGATTGTGGCAGAGGAACAGTGATGTCTTGGACTGCTCAGTCCTGTCCATCTTCTAGTTCAACTGCTGTATGTGCACTTGAGCTGCAGAAGGAAGTGGGATGGTTGAGAGGAAAGTGGTGTTAATTAAAGGAAACTTGAAAGCACTGCTTTCATTTTGTGGGAATGTTTAGGGCTGAAGGAGCTCTCATAAAGGTGGGGTTTTGTGGGTTTTTTTCCAGTTTGTGGGGAGAAAAAAAACAAGCGTGTACCGTGCAGCTTTTCTGAAAATTAGTCTCTTCTCAGTTTTGGTGATGTAGCCAAGAAGTCTGCCCTGGCATAGGGGACAGAAATGTTCTCATGGACATCTTGAAACTGCTGAGACTGGATAGTAAGACAGTTGAAGCTGCTTGTACCCCAAAAGGTTAAGGGAAAAACACTCAGTGACTCCTAATGGGTAAAGGGAGGTATGTGGCAGCCTATTTTTTCTGAAAGGTCACTCACATCACACTGAATGTGAGTTCAGTGGCAGCCATTTCCACTGGAGAGGTTTAGACAGCCTAGGAGATTCCCAAAATGTCAGTGCATACTCTAAAACCATAATCTCAAATTCAAACTGAAATCCCTGTTTCAAAGCTGTAGCAAAGCCATGTGAGAGATTTATGCATTACACCATGGGTAAGTGTTTAGTGAGTGTCTGTGGTGATACATAGTGGAGTTCATGTGTGAATAGTAAGCACTTGTGGGAGCTCAGCCTTCTTGGCCCACAAACCCTGGGCTAGAACTGTCTTGCTGTCAAGTGGCCTCTGTGAGTCTGAAGAAATTGCCTGCTGTCTTCCTCTTTCATTGCTAGAGTAAGGATGGGTAAGGGAGCAGAATTGGGACCTAGGGGAATTGTGTACGTCATGAGGTGATACAGTCAGTACCTGGCATGGGTCTGGTGGTGCTCAGAGTTTTGCATGAAGGAGACATGAGTGCAAAATAAGATATGCTGTTAATTAATCACTGGTGTCTGGTATGTGAAGAGGAAAGAGAAATAATGCTATTGGTTTCCTAAGGAGTACCAGAGACAGGAACTTCTGAGAACAGGTCCCTGCTTTCACTTTTTCTTATCAAGAAGAGATGCAGGTAGACCCTGAAATATGAAAGGTACAGCTCTGTGCATTAGAGTGCTAAAAGAGCACTCTGGCTGGTGGAAATAGACTTGGCTGCCTGCCTATTCCTCTGTCTTATTTTCATTACACTCTTTACTGCTAGGTATATATTGTAAAGCAGTGCAGTGCATATATTAGCAGGTATTTTTATTAGAATGTTGAAAACCAAATCTTGAAGATGATTAAAATCTCTTGGAGCCCTTCTTTTGGTCAAATTCTCCTGTTTAGTCTTGGTCTTGCTTGTCCACCTGTTTCTTATCTGCAAGTAGAAAATTTCAAATTGCATATGTCATAGTAGAGTCTATCAAGAAATATGTGATCAAAGAATAAGCATGGATTTGTCAGAATTGTTTGTCAGAATTGGATCCATGGGACCTTACCATTGTGCAATACACAAAATCTACACTCTTGGATAAAAAAAGTGAAATACATAAATCTTCACAGAAGCTTCTTTGCATGCAACTTTGTCAACATAAATGGCAAAAGCCAACTTAAATGTACTAGTAAATTCATCAGGTGCTCCCTCTTCTGTATAATCTTTAAAATAAGCTATGGTTTAAAATAGGCTCAGTTTTTTTTCAGGCTTCAGCTCCTGTAGTCCTTCTTGGCATGCTACTCTGTCCAAGGGAGAAAGTTAAATTTAAAGTATCAGAAATACAACCAGTATCTCTAGAGCAAAGGATGCAGCCACTGTGAGCTCCTCATCATGGAATGAGAGACAACTAAGTTAAGGAGGACTTCTGTTCTAATAATTTTGTGTTAAGTTGTCCTTTGCTGTCTCTTCCAGAGTATGAGTAAATAGATCATTTTCATCTATGTTAAACTGTTTTCACAAGTCCTGAAAAGCTTTTAGAGAGGGGCACTCTTCATTCACAACCAAAATGGACTTAATTTCAAGCATATATAAAGATGATATGAAGGCTGGAAAAACATTCAGCACAAGTATGAAAACACACTTAATTAGCAGTGTTTAATATACCATATGCCAGCTGAGGGAGTGGAAAATAAGTGTTTCCAACTACAGGCCATTTTTGTCAGATTTATCGCCATTTTTGTCACCTTCCTCTGTCCAGCCTAATCAGAGGAGTTATAAACCCATCCCTCAATGCTTCCCACAGAAAATTACCTTTATTCTTTTCTTTCCCCAATACAGCTTTTTTTAAATCCTTCTATATTATTCTTTTCTTTTTTTATTGTCTTTTATCCTTACTTGCTACATACACAGCATTTGAATACTCTGTATAATGCAGTAAAAAGCAGTGTCTTGGTTTAAGAGACAGGTATTTGCCAAGGAGAGGGAAGAACTTCTTTTCCCGTAACCCGCTTCTTTTCAATCACTATAATTTGAAATCAGATGCTTTCAGGCAGAAGATATGGGGATAGGAATAACAGTTCTTTACTAATATATCTAACCAGGCAAACAGCATAAAAACAACAACAACTTTAGAAATTGACAACAAAACAGAACAGTACAGCTCAATTATAGTCCCCTTTGGCNAAATTCCACAGAAAAGAAAAGAAATTATTCAACCCCCAACAAGCAGTATCCCAGTTGAACCTCTACAGCAGAGTAGAGTAGTTTAGCTGTTTTAGTTACAATATAAGAACAACCTTGAATGCTAAAAGCATTTCAAAACTGAACATATGAAAATGTAGCCACGTTGATACTTTTAATCCAGAATGAGGATTTTCCTCATAATAATTCAGTTGTCAGTTATCCCATGTCTAAAAAGAATCTGACAGAACTGGGATCAGAAAAGCCTATATTATAAAAATAGTCATGAACTTCTGATAAATAATGGCAAATTCACTGCTTTAGAATCCTAAACTTAGGAAACACATGTGGTTTTTATGAAAATATGATTTTTTAGGAAAATGCGTCTCTTGAGAGCTCTGACTCCGCATAACTGATGTGTGTGTTTCCATATGTGCCAAATGGATATGTACTTGCTTGAATCCACACATTTGAGTTGGGTAAATTTTGAAAATTTTATGAATGACAAGCATCTCAAAAATTTAAGCTGAGTATATTTTGTATTTTTACTAAAGTTGAATTCAGAAATATGGATAAGGACAAAGATAAGTTTCCATACCAAAAATTACAGAATTCATGGAAATCTGACTCTAAGCTTTCTGTTTACTTGCATCTTATAATCAATATATACTATAACCATTACATTTCACATCTTTCTGAAGATATGATTGTACATCTCTGATATTAAAAGAAACTCTAATTGCACTGCTACTGAATACAAAGCTGGTCTTATTGGTATGTGGTGTCACAAAAAGTTCCTGTTTTCTGCATAACCCCTGAAGTCACTGGAAGTTTAAAAGCGCTAAACATGATACAAGTCATAGTTCTCTAGTGTTCAGTGCAGTTCAAGATGAAATCTATTAGCACCCTGTAGAAAGTGCTACGATCTGTTTTGTATCAAAATTAAGATCATATATAGTGCTGTTGTGGATGTTTAAATGTTTTTATCCATGTTTCCTTTTCCAGGTACTGTATTTGGCAATGGCAAAACTTCTGATTACCTGCTCCTGGGTAATACTGTATACACTGTAAGTCTATATTGGCCCTAACTATTTCAAAGATATGGTGCTACTATCACTATTAATTCTTTTCAGAGAAGACTTGATTCAGTGCGGGGCCTTAAGAAGTGCCTTAAGAGTAAGAAATGGCTCTTGAATGACTTTTTGAGAAGTTTTGAAGTGCAATTCATGTTCTAATTCCCATTTTTAAAACAAAGCAGTATAATAAAGATGCATAAGACACATTTGTGCTTTACTATAAACTGATTTTTGAAATAATGGGAATTAAAATTCCCTAATTAGCATGTATATTAACTTAGTTTAAGTTCTTGCATTGGAGAAATCTCAGGTTATTGATTATAGAATGCTTTGTGGACTTCTAAAGGTACAATCCTGTTACCTTTTAATTTATCATGAGGCCTTAAAAGAGGCATTGAGCCATACTGAACAAAGGTTGTAGGATGCCTTTTCACAGGCAATCAAACCACCAAAAGTACACCTGATCCATACCTAACAGTAAACTTCTGTTGCTCTCATAGATACTAGTCATTATTGGGTTTTTTTCCTTTTATCTCCTAGAATAAATTAGTAAAGCTAAATATGTACTTTTCACTTACTAGATATGAATGTTACTCAATAGCAGGTTTTCCAAGATCTCTTTTTGAAGCAAAATTAGATTTATCCTTACTGTCCTCTGTTCTTCAGTGTCAAAAGTTTCATTAACCTTTCAGGTTCCTCACTGTTGGCAGGTACAAAAAAAATTAATTCTTCCATTAAAGTAGGGAGGCTGTAATACGAATTCACATCAAAACACTTCTTTGGGGAATAAGGAAACATCATAACTTAAATAAAAGGAAAATATTCTAGACACGTACTAAAACAGAGGTCACAATGCTGCTCATATATCACATTCTGCAACTGGTTTTCAGCTAGGAGCGCTGGATCTTGACCATCTTGAGAGGTTAATTTGTTGCTACTAACCTACAGAGTGGTCAAGAATTTCCCCAAGAAACCGTTTTCCTTCACTTCAGGTTAAAAGTCTGGGGAAATACAGAAGTTGCAATTGATGTTTTCCTGCTCTTGCACAGGAATTCAAGGAAACCTGGAACATATGTGAATTCTGAGAGATTTTCAAAATTAGGGTGGAGAGTTTTATTTTTTTTTTAAATCTGTTCATGTGAAGTATTTGAGCAGTAACAGTAGTCAGTCATATCAAAATTCTGAGGCTAAGGTAATTCTCATTCCTCATACTGTTTTCAGTGTGGTTTTCAGAAGTCTGGATTCATCAGTTCTGCAAAAGTCAATAAGAAAGGAATTCAGAAGTTGACACAGTTTAGTTTCTTTGGATCCGCAAATAAAGTCAGAAATACACAGTGATTCATAATATGTCCTGGAATTATTTCTTTGAACATAAATTTCAAATAGGAATAGAGTGCTGTGAAAATATCTGTGACTATTTTAGAGAGGTTTTTTTTAAAAAAAGCTTAGTCTTTATACAGAATACCAGTTTGAGTTCTTGCTTCCTGGGTAGGATTTAGTACACTATTGTAAGTTTGGATGAAGCAGAGGAGGAGCAATAATTCTTGAGGGAGTGCCTGTGCATAGTTAGTGATTTTTTTTAGGAGTATCAGGTATCATCCCATCACAGGTCAGTAACGGCTCTGTGCTCACACTGTGTATCTCCTTTTATAGAGATCTGCAGTGTTTGTTTTCTGTATACATTTTGTCTATATAGTGGGAATATTTGATCTCATCCTAAGGATGTTTACTTTTCTTGTGACTGACCTAAGTAGTGAACAAGTGTACCAAATCGTCCACAATTTTCTTCTAATTAGATTTCACACGTTTTAGATAATGAAATTGTGGTGGTGTGACTTTTTTTTTCTTTTTTTCTTTTTTTTCTTTTTTTTTTCTTTTTTTTTGGAGGGGGTCCTTATTAGGACAGTTGAAATGGGAGATTTCAGGATTTGAAAGTATAAGCTTATAGGTTAAGGTTTTTTGGCAGTATTTAAATCTTCTGTGCACCAGACATAGTAAAGGATTTGTCATACTGCTTTACCTAGTTGCTTCAGCTTCTGATTGAAGCACCTTTCTTCTGAATTTCTGAGGTGCTTGAAGTTCGATACAAACAAACTCACTGGCGATCAGTGCTGCCAACTTGTCCAACAAACTAGAATTTAAACTATAGCTGTAAGAGTTGGAGCTTGGTCTTTGTGACTCCTTTTTTCAGCTTCATATTCTTCAGATTACATGTAAAGCAAAACTTGTGATACACATTCATGAGTGAGTTACAAGATGTAATAACTATTTCTTTGGTAAACAAAAAACTTGCTTGAGTGAATTTCAAGGGTAGGAGATAAACAGTTTTCCTGGATCAACTAGTCCTTGCTGTGGGATTATAAACTTTCTCCTACTGCTTGTCTGTAAGTTAAAATGGAGCATGTCCTACAAACTTGATGTTTTTAGAGACTGCTCCATTAAAAGTGTAAAGATAAGAAAAGAGTAAAGATCAGGGGAATAATGAAAATGACATAACAGGCTTACTTAACATGTTATTTGTGTGCAGAACATAAGTCTTATATTACCAACATTTAACTCTTGAGCTTTTCAGGGTTTGGTGCAGATAACTCATTTACTAATGAAGTGAACAAAACTTTTGGTTTTTAAGTTTAGACTAATGTAAGCTTGAACAATTGCAAGCTTTCAGTCCAGGATCTATGTCTTCTAAATCTGTCTTGGTGTAGAAAGTTGTAGTCATCCTGTCTGTAACTTCAGTTACAGAAGAGGACTACTACATCTTTCACAAACCTTTCTGTGTAACCAAAATATTGTCAATAAAGATGCCAACACCTTAGTAAGAGCCAGACTTACAGAGTTCTTAGAAGCAAGGATAAGATTTCTAATGCAAAATAAAAGTTTTCCAAATCAAGTGAGTGGCCATTATTAATGTAAGCTAGTAATTCTTAATGTTCTATTATTAACTCATTGCTGGGTTGTATCCTTAAATCTTCTAGTGGCAATTTACTTTTTCTTATCTCCTCCTGAATGTTTAACCAAACTAATAATTTCTGTATGTTAAGATTCCCATATTAAGAATCCTCTCTCTGTCTTTCTCTCCTTAAGTTTGTGGTTCTGACTGTGTGTTTGAAGGCTGGATTAGAGACCTCATACTGGACTTTGGTAAGTAAATGTCTTTATCGTATTCTCAAATGTTCTGTGAAGTATGATGGATGAGTAATTGTATTGTTTTCTTCTTAGCTGTTATATTGTCAGTAGTAAACTGTGGCTGCTTCGTGGAAGGACAGGATATCCGCATAAAAAATAATGCTCAATACTGAAAATTAGGACAAATGTAATACTTAAACTAGAAAAATCAAATTACTCTGGACTTACTGTAACTGAATTTAAATTGGCTTAAAATGCAGTAATATTGCTGCTGTTCATATCATTTTCCTTTAAGAAATAGCTACTGAAGTAGTAGAGTTAAATTAATACAAGGCATGGAAATTTAATCCCATGTATCAAAATAGCATTGTAAAATACTAGGTAGCAAGGATGTTATTTTATGTTATAATGCATCTGTGATAATTGTTCTCTTTTTTGTTTGTTTTAACAGTTCAGCCATATAGCAATCTGGGGAAGCATTGCACTTTGGGTAGTGTTTTTTGGAATCTACTCTTCTTTGTGGCCAATCATTCCTATGGCACCTGATATGTCAGGAGAGGTAAAAATATATTTTAACTAATAGCCAAATGTTCAAAAAAATATAGTTTCAGTCTGTAGTACAGACCTAATCTTTATTGGATCCTTCTGCTGACTAGTGGTGCGTATGTCATTCTGTCTTTTATACCTTCAATATGGTAGCCATGTTTATTTAAAATAGAATCAATTTTTACTCTTGTGAAAATGGAGCTCAGCTAACAGGCTGTGAGTGTGTGGTCTAGTGAGAAAGAATAGACAGGTGAGCTGCTTTGCAGTTCTTAGGTAAGCTTTAATTTTCTAAAGAAAAGTCTTACCAAATGCAGTACTCAGAATTACAGTGTTTCTTTTTCTGGAGCATTTTTTTATAATGAAGTAACCAGCACTAGCCTGGTTAAGGCTGTTCTTAATCTTGAATTTTACAAATTTGCCAAGTACTTGAAGCTGTAAAATGCCTCAGAAAAATTTGAGGTGCAGTAACATTGCATGAACTGCTTGTCATGCACACTTCCTTTCTATTAATGAGCTGCTTGGAATCCATTATTGTAATGTATCTTTAACCTTTTGACAGTAATTAGTGGTTTCTCATTCATTTGTAATCGCATTTGTATAAATCTGCTCTGAATATTTCAGATTGGATTGAATCCTTAAAAGACAATTATTTTCTGCCTTATCTGATTTAATTGGAACTGCAGTCCCAAATTCTCAATACCATTCAGTTTCAGAAACATCTGAAGTATTAATTCCCCAGACACTAATGTCTGCTTCTGGGCATGACCAGTATCTTCTGAGCTGAGAAGTTTGGTGTGCATTCTCAGTGGGAATCAGAAACTGAGAATACCTGCTTGAGTCAGAAAGATATTCTTCTAATGGTTCTCAAAGCATATCAACTAAATCAAGCCTTGCACCAGTAAAAGAGTGAGTCTCTTTAATTCCACCACCATATAATAATATGATATAATTCAGCAATTTAAAAAATTGTGCAGGATGTGGGAAATGTAGGTGCATATTTCTCCTTCACTTGAAAGTAATAAAGACAAGGAATTGGATAAACGCAATCTCCTATTTAAACAGTTACAGGAAAAAAATAGTATGTAGGCTTTTCTATAACTACTACGTTTTAATGGAAAGCACAAGGTGTTACCTTAAATACTTGGACATCTAAGGAATAGAATTTGCAATTCTAGCTGGTTTTCCTCTCTATTATAATGTCTTACCTATGTATATATGTAGATTTTGTACATTACCACATTGCCTCTGCTACTCAAAACTAATTCTGTACATTATTGTGAATTAAAGTAATTGAAGCTATTGTACTTCAGCATTTTTCTTACACTGTATTTTATAGAAGAAACAGATTTTTTTTTGGAATTTGGTGTTTTTAGAAAGTTTGTAAAAACTGTATAGTTTTTAAGACAGCAGAACTTTATTAGTGATAAGAACAGTGGAAACAAAATGATGTGTTATACCACTTGACATGAGTATGACATAAGGGTGGCGACTTCACTATATAACAATGTTTTAGTTAACACATTTTCAGGCTGAAGTTACTGTGAAAACACCTGTTTTTGAGGGAATGTAATTCCTGGGATATTCTAGAAATGGTTCTCCATTAAGGAGATCTAGCTGTCAACATCAATAATACTTACTCTTGGGGTTTGAATTCAACATTGGGCCAAAGTAGGCTGACTTATGAACTTAAAATCACTAATTTGTTGTGATAAAACTTTATCTGTACTTGAAATGGTAGTCTTACTTTGTTAGTGTGTTATGCATAAATGTATATATAGTAGTTTTGATGCGTGTATGTGCATGAAGTTGTTTGAAGGAGGGTGTTTTTTGACTGAGGTTGGTTTTTTCTTCTTTCTAAGAATGTATTTCAATATCTGTGATGTCAGAATAAAGTCTTCTAAAAGTATCATAGGCCATTAAAGCTTATATTCAAAACTCCAGTCTAGCTTTTTGTGCTGCACTCTGTATGGCTAAAATTCCTCTTGATGCAAACTGCAGCTGAGACTGGAAGCAGGATTTTTATATGCTTTCTTGGAAGCCCCTCTACTGACTGATCTCTGGCAGGGCAGAATTCACTGAGTTTCTCTGTAGCAAGTCAGGCCTTCCATAAGTATTGAAACGAAACTATTCATCTGTGGAAAAGATTGTAATGTGACAGAAACAAATCCATATAAGCAACTCTGCTTGCATATGCAGACACTGCTTGCCTGATTCCTTCAAATGTGGGAGTCAAACTTGAAAAATTCATCTAACTATACTTTACAAAAGTTAGAGTGTGTCAAAAGCTGACATCTGCTTCTTAGTTTTTTTGTCTGTTTTAGCTAGTATGTTCTGAGAAATTATGCTGAAGGGGACTTTCATGCATTTTTTTCCCAAATGTGTTCATTTAAAATGCCTGCTTTTCAGTAAACTTCAGATTTATAAGGATATATAGTTGTAGGTTTTAGAACTATAGTACTTAGAAAGTTTAAAAGTATTCCTTCTTCTTCTTAGAGCTGTTAACAATTGTGTCTTAGTAGGTTTATAGTCTTTCTGATATTCATCCAACAATTAAGTCCCAGCTAGATGATGTCTCCTACAAACATAGTTTTCATGTCTACTTTGAGATAGAAAATAACTTAATCAAACATTCTAAGTAGATTTTTTCAAGTCCACAATAAAAATTTTCTTCTAGTCAGTAATGACACCTTTTTTTTGAAATTAAATGCCACTTGTTTAATTTAATGCGTCAAAACATACAGTGTTAAACCTAACCAAAAAATGCCTACAAAGAATTTTATGTTGGTTTTTTTTTCCTTTCTTTCCTGTGCATATATATTTAAGAGCACAGTCTTTACTAGTAAAATATTAGGAAAATAACCTGTAAATTTCCTTGTTCACATGCTTCCATACTAGACAGTACTGACAGAAAACAAATAAGCCTTTCTGCAGATGCAATGCAAATTGTAATATAATAAAGACTATGCTACAGAGGCTGCAAAGTTGTTTTAAAATCAATGAAAGCTTTTGAAATGTTTTCAGTATTTCTTTCTCACAAGCTGTGCATCCCCATTCCTTCCCACAGAAATAGCTTTTTGTTACTACTACAAAAATCCGCCTTGCAGAAAAAGTATTTTAAGTAGATAGATTTTTTTTCAAGGAAGAGATAACCATACCAATTTAGAAATGTATCTATTTTTATAATTTAAAAACCGGTCTGTTTCTACTACATTGATATAGATTGATACTTCTGTGTATAGCATTAACAAATAGATAATTTAAATATACTTTTAAAATACTTTAACAAATTATTATATTTTCTGTTTAAGCCAGATGAAGTTTGCATAAGTTTTTAGAAGTAAATGCCAAGTCTCATTTGATAAGGTATTTGCTTTGTATTTTCTTTTTTCTTTGAAACTCTTCAATACACAGAAAACTGTTCTGTGATACTGAACAAAATGCGTTTTTAATCTGATTCAGGGAATTGCTGGACATTACCTTTTGTCCATGTTTTGTCATATTGTGTATAATGACTGCACAAATAAATGAAACTGTGATTAAATTGTTCTGTGTTTTTATATCTGTGCAGTCCTTTTGCAATAATTGCATTAACTAATGAAATTTCTGTAACTTACATCACCTAATAAGAGCAGCCTCCATTCATGTGGCACTAGGCTGTAAAGCAGCTAGAACCTTTTATTAGTGCTTCCATCGTTGCAGTTTATAGGTCTACTTTTCCTTTAAGTCCTCTTTAAAAAAAAAAGACCGGTTTTTAAATTATAAAAATAGATACATTTCTAAACTGGTATGATTATCTCTTTCTTGAAAAAATCTGGTTGAGGTCTGAGTTGCAAACCTGTAAGTGAGGAAGGGTGAAAAATCAATCTGTTGTATATTTCACAGTGGTGAAGCTCCTTGTTATTGTTATATGCTCTGAATTGTTAGACTTCTTTTTTTTACACCTATATGACTAGTAAGATAGCTTAGATTACTTGAGTTAGAAGTATGACATTGATACTAAAGCAAAAGTTCGGTATCCACAAAACTTTTTTATTTATTGTGTTACTGTAGACAATGCACTGTGAAGTTCTCCAGAGCACTATCTGTTTCTTATCTGTCTGACCCAGGGGATTTATAAAACTACTGACGGAAATTGGAGTTAAGGTACAAGCATGTATCTTACAGAATTTTAGATCATTTGATTGAGGTTTGCAGAAGTCTTGTGAAAAACAGTAGTATTTCTTATGGGAAGATTTAGCTGCACTGTGTAGAAAAGGTGTATTAGCATATACTATATTGGCAGCATTGGTTTCTTAAATATTGCTTTTCTCTGTATTATGCCAAGCATCCTGCTTATATGGGATCATGCTTATTAAAGTATTAGATATGCATCCTTTAATGTCTTTACTGCATTGGGGTTTTTTACACAAAAACATCAAATAACTTTTTTGAAAATGCAGTTGTTCAGATACTTCAGTCTCTAATGAACAGGTCTTCTCTAGTAAGATGTTTGTCTAAAGTTTGATCCAGAAGTGGGAATTGGTTTTAGTCTAATGTAGAGCAAAGCCTACAAAGTGAAGTATTTGGGATAGAATACTGTCGTAGAACAGTTGAATATGTCTCTGGTGGTCATCTGGTCTAATGCTTCTGACACTACACCAAGTTGCCCCAGACCATGTCCAGGCAGCTTTTGAATATTACCAAGGATGGAGACACCACAACGTTTCTGATCAACTTGTGTCTCTGTTCAGTCACCCTCACAGTAAGAAAGGTTTTCTTGATGTTTAGATTCAAGTTTTAATTTGTGCTCCTTACCCCTTGTGCCGTGACAGGGCTTCACTGGAAATAGCCTGGCTCTGTCTTTGCAGCCTCCACTCAGGAGTCTGTCTCCATCAATAAGAACCCCCTAAGCCTTCTCTTAGGCTGTAGTCCCAACTAGCTCAGGTTTCTCTCTTGTATGAGAGACGCTTCAGTACGTTGGACTAATTTCAGTGTGTCTGTGTTTCCTTGTACTGGAAGGCCAGAATTGGAGACTTCCCTAGGTGTGACCTCATCAGTGCTGAGTAGAGGGGACCTGCCTTCCCCTCTGCTGGCAGTACTTTGTCTAGTGAAGCCAAAAGGTACCATTCACTTTCTTGTCACAAGGGCCCACTGCTGGCTCATTTTCAACTTGGTGTCCATTGGGACCAAGTCTTTTCCGCCAAGCTGCTTTCCAGCTGGGTGGCCCCCAGGATATACTGCTGCCATGGGTTGTTCTTTCCTGTGTGCAGGATTTTGCATTCCTCCTTGTTCAACTGCATGAGGTTCCTGTCAGCCCATTTCTTCAGCTTTTTGAAGTTTCTCTGGATGGCAACACAACCCTCCACTGCATCTGCCACTCCTCCCCCTGTTCTGTGTCATTAGCAAACTTCCTGAGAGTACACTTCACCTCTCATCCAGATCTTTAATGAAGATGTTAAATGAAACTGGAACCAGTATTGACCCCTGGGGTATCCTTTCAGTTCCTGGCCTCCAGTCAGCATGACACTGATCACCAGCTGCCATTCAGCCAGTTTTCAGTGTATCTTACAGTCGTTCATCCAGCCCATACATCAACAGCTTCTCTATGAGGATGCACCCTGCTATGTTGTCCCTTCAGCTGTAAAAGGTGCTATTAATGGATACTTGTCTCTTAGATTTTTTAAAAACAGCTGAATAATATTTTAATGACTTTAGCAGAATACAGCATAATAAATAAATTTAAATGGTTGAGTATTTAAGAAAAATTGCTAAGGTACTTTTCCTGAGTGTTAGCAGGGAGAGTTATAAATAATGCCCCTAAAATTTGGGAAGTAATGATTTCTATAACTTCCTCCACAAAAGGGAATTACTGTGCCATGCTTTTAGGGGAACCAGGCAGGTAACTGAGTTGGCAATCTCTATTTCTAGAAATTGCTTTGAGCTCTGTATGGTAAGCAAATACCGAAGTCCGTTAGTTCTCACTTCACTATCACAAAACTTGCGGAATATAGTCGTTCTTCAGTGGCTAATATCTAGGGTAGTTGTGCTATAATTTATTTCCTCTTTTTGTTTTTTTTTCCTGTTGCACTGCTTTTCTTACAAGTCTGGATTAATTCTGCATCTTCATTTCAGGGGGAATAAATGGTGTGCCAAATTTTCAAGACCGTTGAAATAATTCAACAATAAAAGCTATGCTTTTCCTTCATAGTCCAAAATATTTCTCAAGCCCATTCTCAGCAGAAGGCCCCTATAGTCATTATCCTACACTTTTAGCACATTTTCATCCCCCTTCCAAGTTTTCCCAGCTTATCTTTTAAAACCTGGAAGTCTTTACAAAACAGTTATCAGTAGTCTGTATGTCTTCCTTTCTATACCTATATGAACCTCTTGTTTAGAGAAAAATAATGTTTCCATTTATATTTGTGGAGAATATTATTACTTTAAAAAATCAGTGATTAATTGATGATTTTTTTAAGTTAATCAGAATTCATCCATAAAACATACCTATTTTAGTCATCTGTCCTCACCTGATAGCCTAAAATTATGTTAACATTCTGATACTAACCTGTTTTAACAATTTAATAATTTATACTTAAAGTTTGCTTTTTGTCTTTCACTTCAGGAATCAAAAGTATTTGTCTAAGGGGTTTTTCTTTTTCCATTTAATACCTGATAGGTGGTTTCCATTTTGACTCCTCAAACCTTCATGGTTTAATTGTACTTGATCTAGTAGCAGACATTTATTTATTTGTGAGCCAGAATCTGCTATTCCCACATATACATCAAAAATCCTTCTCCTTATTCAGTAGTTACATTCTCATTCTCTCAAACAGGAATAGCAGAGCTGATCTTTGAACTGGCCAATTTATCTTTCCTGCTTCCAGTGGTGTGTCTTTAATAATATACCTAATAATCAGAGATCCTAATAGAGAGGAACTTAATTCTTTGCAATTCTGAAGAACACAGTTCGTACTTAAAAAGAGCTAAAAAATGTTTTTTAAACTCTACATAGCAAAGAAAGACTAGAGGCAATGCAAGAACTTACTTGTAGGAACTTCATTGCACTGGAAGTGAATGCAGATCTGTTTTAGTACTATAGCAGTAAGTACTTTGGCATATATGAAGGCAAACACATGCACATAACTACTACTAATGAAGTTCTTTCTGTAGGTTGAGAAGATAAACTTTTGCTGGTCTGATGCTGTTGAGGAATTTTATAGCTTTGTAGTTTATAGGAAGGAGATGTGTACCTAGATGATACTTGAAACAAATAAACTGAAAAGGGTAAGCTTTTCTGCGACAAGAATTCTACCACTGTTTTCATCTTTCTCTTTATTTTTTAAGGGCTCTTTAAAATCTGAGCTAGCTGTTTTGGCAGATCATTTCATAATGAGGAAAATGCAAATATTCTCTGTTCATTCTGACATGTAATTTCCTAACACTACATCTTCAGCAGCACATTAAAAATGTTTTGCAGCCAGGATTTCTTATCTGCCACTAAGTCATGAAAAGGAGTATTTCTCAGCATTTTTTTTCTATTTTGAAAAATGAGAACCTATATAAAAATCTAAACTTAAAAAAATATTCATTTATTTTAGGACGTCTTAATATTGAGCATGAGCTACACATAGAAAAAATTATTTATCTCCCCTGTAGGATTTGTAAGTCTTACAATAAACTGGGCTTCCCAGCTCTCCTTTTGGATTACTTCTGAATTCCCCTGGGAGCCACTTTTGTGGCAGATTCCATTTGGTTTCACAAGGCCTAAAGGGGGAAGACTTGGCATGGACCACAAATCTCTCACATTAGGAACAATTTGTAAACCACAAACAGAGGCAGCCAGAGTCCGTCCCCAGAACAGGCTGCTCCTGTTAGTGCCATTGTCTGAAAAGGATTGGTTTGCCATTTCCCAGATGACCTGCCTATGTGTAGAGAGATGTGAAAAGTTAGAGACAAAAATGTTTTCTACAGAGTGAGGGGGGAGCTTTCTTGTACAGAAAGGAAGGAAATACCTCTGTGGGATTTTATTTTTTTCCCTTCTCCATCCAAAAAATACAAAGAGGGCCTCTGTCTTTAATGCGAATGTCGGCTTTAAATCTTTTAGGTTTGGATTAACTCTGTAAAAGAAAAAAAATCTGACAGGCTTTCAAATATGACGCAGAAAAACTTTTTTTTTTTGCCTCAATTCATGTTGTTCATTTGTAAAGCCAAAGGCTGGATAGAGTGAATAGTAGGCGCCAGTTGTTCCTTCATTCATAGTTAGCATTACAATGGTCAGAATTAACATCCTAAGACCTACATTATCACTTTTGCTGTTTCACCAGCAAACATTTAACACCGGGTGGCTAACACAAGGACAGCTCTTTGCCATATAAGTAAAAAAATGTTGTTTATAATAGGAAGTAATAATCATAATTAGTTCAAGTTGTATTTTTATGCATTTTTCCTGTTTTTAAGGGAAGTGTCTATCTAATTGCTACTTCATATAAAATGTCTTGCCAAATACATTTCTTGATACACATTTCCTATTAGCTGCTGTTCTAGAAAATAAGTATTTCATCAATTATTTCAAAAGTCAGATTTTGCTTATAAAGTGCTAATACATTTTCTATTTTCTTCCCTTTCACTTTTCTTCCACTTCCTGATACAAAATTTTCTTTTTTTTCTTTTCTCCTTTGAAAATATGAATTGTTTTATTTTGAACCTGCCACTGCTCAATGTTTACACCTTTGCTGACAGCTGTTGACAGAAGTAGTTAGTAGAATCTCAGGGCAATATCTATATCCTTTTAACATAGCCGTGATAAGGTCACCACATTTTTGAAGTACATTCTAATGCTTTCCAAAGAATCAATGTATTTAGGGATTTGGATACAAAAACAGGGTAAATTGAACTTTTTGCTTATATGAGAATTCGGGTTTTTTCTGAAAATAATTCACTTCTGTTTTCATATATCAATGTACTGAGTATAATTCTAAAATGTTCATGGATGCATGTTGAGAAATTAGACTTCAGCTACTGCAAGCTACCTACTGTTTGTCTGCTAATTAAAACTAGTAAAATTTCAGCTTATTTATTTTACATACTGAGGCTTAATCTGTGAAAGAAATTAGTCTCCAAGTAATGAAATAAAGGATTTGAACGGCTATTGTTGTGTAATAATGTTACTTTCAACCTCTCTACAGTCTAATTACATTATAAAACGATTTCTAATATTGACAGTAAATCAAACCTCTAGTAATGTGCTTGAGTAAGTATTTATCATACTCTTTGCATTCATATTATTGATGTAGACATTTGAGCATGAATTATAAGGGTGAAGATTTTTTTCTTTTGATGACCATATATTGTGATGTTTGTTTTGGCCATTCAGTGTGTTTTAGTTTTTAGTATTTCTACAGACCTAAGTTATGAATAGTGGTGTATAGAAAAAACAAATACACGGGTAAAAACAATTACATAGTTTTCGAATATTTCACCATATATTAATTTGTTAGATCTTCATTTAACAATATGTTGCATACTTTCATAATCACATAAATAGTTGTTTCCTTATATCTCATTTTTAAGTAATCTGTTTAACAGGAGTCTGTGGCAGTGTGGAAACTGTGGTACAGCGAGTTCTGTGGGAGATAACTTTGTTCCAAGTTATATTGCAGGATAATTATAACAGTGTCCAGTATCCATATGAAGGGTCAGAAACTGTTACATCATGTTAGAGTAGATTGCAAAGTGGAAAACTGTGCTCATAATGTATTGAGAAAGTTGGAAAAGGGTGGATTTTTGATAAATCCGATTTTAAAGGAAATGCATGTAATCAACACAGTGGTATAGAGCAGCATTGTGGAGGGGTGATTCCCCTATGCAAAGAGCTAAGCAGTGTATGTTTCTACCAGCTTCTCGACATGAAATAGTGCTTACTATTTACAGGATTTATGTTGCAACTCAGGGGATTTTAGAAAGGAGTTCAAGTTCTATTTCATATTAGTCAGATGAGAATGATTCATTTAAATTTGCTTTTGATAGCCTCAACAAACTACTTGATATTTCTAAGACGTTTTTGCTAGTTCTTGTCATGACATTGCATTTTATGCATTTTCTCTTCAGGCAGCTATGATGTTCAGCTCTGGAGTATTTTGGATGGGACTTCTGTGTATTCCTATGACAGCTTTACTTCTTGATATAGTATACAAAGTGTGAGTATGAAAATGCCAGGGTTTACAGGAGAAAGTACTGACTTCTAAATGTGTGCTCTAGTTACTAATATAATAAAAAATTAAAAAAAAAATACTAAGATCAATTCTGGTGATTATACAAAATTCTTTTTTATTGTCTTTTTTAAAAATCTTTATTACAAGAGTTATTATTATTTTTAATGTTTCAATAATTGTGGTGTTTTGTTAATAAATATTTCTTGTTTCTAATTTTCAAGAACAGATGAAAAATACATTCTTTAGATTTGTTTTTTGATATTTCTACTTGTAAAGCTTAGTTTTAAGTCTGAGGAAATGGATTTATAAATTGAATATTTATATAAGCACTAAAAATATCTGTTGTTCTACTTTCAAGAAGAGTAAGTCTGGCAGTATTTTTTATGTACTTACAGAGTAAAGAGAGCTACTTACAAGACACTGGTAGATGAAGTTCAGGAGTTGGAAGCAAAGTCTGAGGATCCTGGGGCAGTTGTGCATGGCAAGAGGTACAGTAAAAATCTGTGGACTGTTGTCTTAAAAATAAAAGCTAAATATTTTTAGCTTTATCCATGTATCAAAGACTAAATATTTTTCAAAAGCCATACAAATGAAAGGCATCTGTGAAGGACTTCAGGTCTGCTAAGCCTATGTGTTTTTTCATAGGCTTACACGGAGGTTTTTACCAAAAGCTTTAACTGATGTGTTTCTTTGTAGCTGACTGGTTTCTGATTCTTATGCATAGAACAAGCTTGAGGTACAGTTTTAATTCTTTTACTTTTGCCTGTGTTAACAATTAATTCACAAACAAACTAAGAAGAAAGTGGGTTATAACAAAATGAGTTCAAACATACATCATTTTCTGATATAGCCATAAACAGGGCCCAAGCACAAAAAACAAAAATTAAATTCTTTAAAAGCTGCTGAGTAGCATAGGGACAAACAAAAAATGTGTCTAGGATTTTCTGAAATTGAATATAATAAGCTGGCTTTATATTTAATTCCAGTCCAGAGCAAACTAATTTGATTAACTTATATGAGGTAAGTAAAAATTTTAACTTAAGCCTCCGCGAGAATTCCTTTGTTACATCCTCCTTTATGGACCAGGCAGATAATTTGAAAATGGAGAAGGTAAAACTGAACAATTAGACATTTTCTACAAATACATTCAGCATAAAGATGTGCACTTACTAAAATACTTCAGACTTTTTAACTTTAAGCTGAACTTGTAACAAGCACTTGCTGAATGTATGAGATGACAAAATCCCCCTCTCCCCCGCTTCCAATTCATTAGTGCCATTTGGCTGAACTAGAGCTTTCTTTTCTTGTCTTCATTTTCATGAGTTTTGTGAAGTCTAAAAAAAAAGCCAAAACTGCTGATACTTGATTTTCCTGCTCTTTCTCTTCTTTGGACTGCTGTTCTTTTAGTGTCTTCGTGGCAAAAAGCATAGCCAAGAAGGCTTTTTTCATACCAAGCTATGCACTGAAAGAGACCAGAAAAAAACACTGTCACTTCTTTTACTATAGGTTCAATTTTCAGAAAGTACCTTTCATTCATAAAGATACTTCAGCAATCTTACTGTATCCCTCCTCCATTTCAATGGGAATCAGTTTACTAGGATTTATCAGATTGAGATCAAATTACATCAGATACCAAGGTGATAACCACCATTTTTAATGAAGGAGTATGCAGCTTGTGTGAGAGCTTTTACAAGAATATTTTGTCTCTAGTTGGGTTCATCTTTCCTGGTACCAAGGAACAGAGGAGGTGCTGAGAGGCTTGGAAGCTTATCCCACCACCCATGGAACACCTAGTCTAGAGTGGTGGGCTACAGAAGAGGGCATACCTGCATGCAGTCTCCTCTCAAGCTCTATATGCTGTCTTCACACTGGAAGGACTGCAGAATTCCCTAGTTGGTGGTAATTCCTACTTTGAGCTTACTTTTCCTTCATCACTGCAAGACCTAACCAGTGCTTGCAAGAGTAAGTTCTCTTGCTTTTTAAGCTGATGTAAATTGATTTTTACAGATGCTTTTGTCCAGTGGCAGTGGTCATTCAAGCAGATTGAAGGCAATATTTTCCTCCAGATTAACCAACCCGTCTATCAGTGTGTGCTGAGCTTTGAAGCAATGTATGTTCTATGCTCTTTTGCAAAGAGCAAAAGCTGTAGAAGAGTGAGTTGCAGAAAATAAAGCAGACATTAGTACTGGATGATGCTAAAAGCAGAACATCTTGTGGGTATAGAAAAAAGTAAGGTAACCTACCTTTTTAGTATTTCATACTTTCATTCCCAAGACTTCCCTTGTATTCCCAATTCAGCCATGTTAACTTCAGTTGTTTAGGCAGGATGCTTTTCCCTCATTCTATACACAACATGTCTTCCAAATCCCTTATTATATAGGTAAAATAAACTTGGTGTTTTCACCACAGGTTTTGTAATTATCTTTTTATCCCATAGTTGAATAATTGTGAGGGGTCCATGACAGCTGTTTAGTTACATGCCAGAATATCTTTGTTAGATCTAACTCTTCTCCACAAAGTTACTTTTAGACCAGTATTTCTGAAGGATACAAGCATCCATGTTTTATGCAAATCACTGGATGTTACAAAATATCTCTTAAGATTCCCTCCATTTTTTGTTAATGAATTTAAATTCAGGTGATAGAGCCAAAACAGAGAAGGTATTCATTGTTAAAGAAATGGTCTGATGAACTGGCTTACTTGCATCTACAAAAATTTGATTCAACTTTTGTAAACATTTTTGAGTCTCCTAAATTGCAGAAGCCTGGATTAATTAGTTACCAGTATAGAGTAAGTGATTAAATGGGTGAAGAATGTCCTCTACATCTGTTTAAGATATCTTCAGGAGACTTTCTTATTCTAGGGTGTATACCTCTGGAAGTACCTTGTTCTGTTGTAGCAAAGGGACTTGTTCTCATTAAATGCCAAAATAACCTAAGAATATATAAATCACTGCATGATTAAAAGGTAACTGGGAAATAGTGAGAAAGATAACTCAGAAACTTTTCTATTCAGTCCACTCCCATCTTAGAAATACTACAACACAAAATAGAAGTCTCAGCTCCCACACATAACAGGTCGGGATTCTTGTGTTGGACAGCTGTTGTGATCAGTGTCTATCTGAATCCTTACTGAGAAGGGGGCCTACAAGAAAGCCAGGAGATTTTATAAGAGCATGTAGTGATAGGACTGAAAGAGAATAGGTTTAGTTTAGATATTAGAAAGAAATTCTTTACTGTGAGGGTTACAGGAATACATAAAGTAGTAATTTTTTTCTAGAACTATGTTTAATTGCCTGTAAAGGTATATGTTTCATGTTCAAAAATAGTTAATATTCTATTTGTCCATATAGGTACACATAAGGAGCACAGGCATTTAGTTACTTTGATCTAACATTGGTTAATTATGAAATCATGTTTTCTTGGCTTCACGTGTAGATATTTAAATATGCTTTTGAATGGCAACAGGGTGATTTATATTAGAGAGGCCACAGTATATCAAGTATAGAAAAGAATTTAATACTTGAATAGCTGAAAGCACTTTTCTCAAATATATTTCCTATGTATTTTGTATTTTCTTTACCAGCAACCAGATCTGTGTAGTGGAAACTTCATTATACATAAACTAAGATATGTGCATACTTCATGTTCTTGTAAAAGTTTTAAGGTAGTATTTTCACTACTTAGCATTTAAGCAATGAAATGTGGTGAAATGAGGAGGAACATCAATTAGACTTTTACACTGGACTTCCAGGGGGCAGACTTTGGCCTATTTAGGAGACTTAGAGAGTTCCTTGGGGAGCAGCCCTTAAATATAAAGGAGTTCAGGAAAGGTGAGCCTGCTTCAAAACAGAGATCTTGAGGGCACAGGAACAGACTGTCCCTGTGTGCCAAAAGATGGGTCGACACGGCAAATGTCCAGCCTGGATGGGCAACGAGCTTTTGAAGGAACTTAGGAATAAAAAGTGGATGTATCATCTTTGGAAGGAGGATCAGGTCTCTCAGGAGGTATTTAAGGAAAATCTCAGGAAGTATTTAAGGGGGTTGCTAGGGCATGTAGGAAAAAAATGAGGCCAAAGCAAAGTTCAAACTTAATTTGGCAACTTTTGGAAAGGATAATAAAAATGTTTTTACAAATATATTAATGGCAAAAAGAAGGGTAAGACCAACCTTTGTTCTCTATTGGATACAGGAGGGAACTTAGTAACTGCAGATGAGAAGAAGGTAGAAGTACTTAACACCTTCTTTGCCTTAGTCTTTAGTGGGAAGACTGCTTGTCCTCAAGACAGCTGTCCTCCTGGGTTGGTAGATGATGTCAGGGAGCAGAATGGTCCCCCTGTTATCCTGGAGGAGGCAGTAAGAGAATTGCTGAGCTGCTTGGATATTCATAAATCTATGGGACCAGATGGGATCCATCCCAGGGTGATGAGGGAGGTGGCAGATGAGCTTGTGAAGCCGCTCTCCATCATTTACCAACAGTCCTGGATCACTGGGGAGCTTCCAGATGACTGGAAGCTGGCCAATGTGACTCCCATGCGCAGAAAGGGTAGGAAGGAGGATCCTGGTAATTATAGGCCAATTAGCCTGATCTCAGTACCCAGTATGGTAATGGAACAGTTTGTACTGAGTGTCGTCAGACAGCACTGTATGTATACAGGATGGCCAGGATGNGGAGGTGGCAGATGAGCTTGTGAAGCCGCTCTCCATCATTTACCAACAGTCCTGGATCACTGGGGAGCTTCCAGATGACTGGAAGCTGGCCAATGTGACTCCCATGCGCAGAAAGGGTAGGAAGGAGGATCCTGGTAATTATAGGCCAATTAGCCTGATCTCAGTACCCAGTATGGTAATGGAACAGTTTGTACTGAGTGTCGTCAGACAGCACTGTATGTATACAGGATGGCCAGGATGTCAGACCCAGCCAGCAAGGGTTTAGGAGGGATAGGTTGTGTTTGACCAACCTGGTCTCCTTTTATGACCAAGTGACCTGCCTGGTGGATGAGGAAAAGGCTGTGGATGTTGTGTACCTGGACTTCAGCAAGGCCTTTGACACTGTCTGCCACAGCACACTCCTGGAAAAGCTGCAGCCCATGGCTTGGACCAGGAGCACTCTTTGCTGGGTTAAGAATTGGCTGGATGGCAGGGCCCAGAGAGGAGTGGTGAACGGTGCTGCATCCTGGAACTGGAGGCCAGTCACCAGTGGTGTTCCCCAGGGGTTTGTGATGGGGCCAGTCCTGTGCAGTATTCTTATTGATGACATGGATGAGGGCATTGAGTCCTTCATTAGTAAATTTGCAGATGACACTAAGCTGGGAGTGTGTGTCAATCTGTTGTAGGGTAGGATGGCGCTGCNTCTGACCCCCTCAGTTTAGGAAGGACGTTGAGATGCTTGAGCACATCCAAGGAGGCAGCAGGGCAGGTGAGGGGCTTGGAACACAAGCCCTGTGAGGAACAACTGAGGGTGCTGGAGTTGTTCAGCCTGGAGAAAAGGAGACTCAGAGGTGACCTTATCACTCTCTACACTTCCCTGAAAGGTGGTTGTAGTCAGATGGGGCTTGGTGTCTTTCTCCAGGCAGCAGCTGACAGAACCAGAGGACACAGACTTAAGCTGCACCAAGGGAAATCCAGGCTGGATATCAGGAAAAAGTTTTTTTACAGAAAGAGTGATAAGGTACTGGAATTGTCTGCGTGGGGAGGTGGTGGAGTCACCATCCCTGGATGTGTTTTAAAAAAGACTGGATGTGGCATTCAGTGCCATGGTTTAGTTGAGATGTTAGGGCATGTGGTAGACTTGATGATCTTGAAGGTCTCTTCCAACCTAGTGATTCTGTGATTCAATCTGAACATTCCATTTGGGAGCACAGGCAAGGAATGGTGGTACCAAGAATGCTGCAATATGCATGCTAATGTTTTAAATAAAATATTTTTTATTAGAAAATAACACCTGTCAAATATTTCATAGGAATTTTCTGATTTCAGTTCACATTAATAAGGATTTCACAGATGTATTGCAAAGGCAATACAGCTGATAACTGTATCTAGGTGTACTCATGGTCTTTCTTCCACCTCCTTGGTCTCCAATTTTACATTAAGATACTGATTTATTTATTCATTCTCTATATTCTTATGGTTTAGATTTCAGTCCCTAATTTTTTATTAATGTTGTCACTTAAACGGTTTACAGCTCTGAACTAAAAAAGAAGGCTCCTACACAGAGTAGTGGTTAGCAAGCAGGATGGAAAAAGAATCCCCAGACAATTAGCTTAGGAAAGCACTGAGCAGAATGTGTCTCAGTACTTCAGCTTCTCCATTCTTGCAGTGAGCAGATGCCAGCTATCTTCCTGGAATTGGTACCTAATTTTTTTTCTTACAAGTAAGTCTCATTCCATCTTTTCATTCAAAATGTGGCTACAGAAGCAGTTTCCCCTGCCTATCACCTTACCTTGTAGATTTTCCAGTTAGCATTCCTCTATGGGTGTGGAAATAGTAGGTTCATTTTCCTTTTCCAACTTAGAAAAGCCAGGCTTTCACCATATGCTTTAACCACCAAACTAGAGGGGAACAGAAAAATGAGATAAACCATTAGTCTGTCCAGCTTAAACAGTGGTTCAGCTTCATATATAAGTATATAGTCACTTGAGAAAGAGTGAACATTTCTAATTTAATGGCTTGAGTGGTGATCTAGTAAAGAAAGCAGCCTAGTTCCCTTCCTTGCACCACTTAGTCTGGTTGATAGCCTGGGAAGGTTAATCTGTTGAACTAATTGACAATAATATTAAAAAGTAATTTGAGTAATCAAAACTTGGTATGGTAATGTAAGGTGTGTAAAATCTGTTGTTCTTACTACATCATTTCACAAGAGACAACTTTGCTAATCTAGCAAAACTGTAGCAATATGAAATCACTAGATTGAATACTCAGATTGAACATAAGATGTGTCTCTTTTTTAATTGAACTAATTTTTAAGCTAGTTTACATTGAGAGGGGGCTGGATTTTTCAGCATATGAAATGTTTAAGTCATAGATTAGTATTTCTTGAAACACAGGCTGTAATTCACGGTGAATACCAAATCAAGTGGACAGTGAAGACTTCGGGGTTATTTTAATATAGTCCCTTGCACATATTTAGCATGTTACTAAAAATGTCAGATTTTGCAAATTTTTGAGCTATGGCTCATCTGCCTGATATTTATTTAGTAATGTATGTTTCTATTAGAGAGAACTTTAGTGTAAGACCGAAAGGAAACCCAATACCATTGCTACTCCTTTCACTACAGTTTGCAGCATTTGGCTGATGCTTGAGTCTCAATTTAAAAAATATTTAATGCTTCCACTTGGGCTGAAATGGGGAGTACCTTGGTTCACACTGAAGCACAAAAAGCGTACAACACAACAAACTCAATAGTGCTGGGAAGGAAGAAGATGGGCTGAAGTGGCCAACCTTAGCAGCAATAGTAGTTGTTATTTGGGTATGATCTCTGGAAAATTGCTTTCTAGAGATTCCTGGGGAAGGCTCCTTTCTAGAACACTTTTTATGGAAATAACATTTCTGTACACACAGCTGATGACCAAGAACATGGCTTTCCCTCCACTCATTTCCCATCCCTTTGGGGTACTGTTTCAATAGAGGCTGAGAACTCTTTGTATGCAAGATAAAAAAGACTAATTCAGCCTGCCATTTTTCAAGCTGTGCTACATTAAGAGAGACAGTGTCTTCATCTTTACATTTTGTATTTCTAAAGGAGTCACACTCAAAGGTTCACAATATTACTCATTTATTTGTGTTGTCAGCACAGAGAAGTGTTTCAAACAAATATTTTGCCTGTACTGTGACAAGCAAAATAATTACCAGGGGTCAGAACTTAATAATGTGTCCTCACACAAGCTTTTAATCATCATCTTAATAATTCATCAGGTGCAATTTAAAAAGAAAAAGGAGGGTGGACGCTTCTCATTTAAATAATTCCCATTGAGCAGACTCAAACATAAAGGGATAGGGTAATTAGTAAGTAAATATTTTTCATGTGTCTACTTTCTTTCTAGCTTAACTGAAAGAGCCCAACTACTGAAGAATGTTTTTAAGAAGAACCATGTGAACTTGTATCGCTCTGACTCTTTGCAACAAAACTTGCTTCGTAAGTGTTCGCTGACAAAAAATTAATGCCCATTAAAAACTTAACAGTAAAATTCTGCTTTTCACTGCATTTATTTATACTAAAAGTGCAGTATCCTAAATTCATTAGACTGTGTTCTCTGCCTGTGGTTAAGTTGCCCTTCATACCTAAATACTGTGCAGAGTTCTTTCTGCTGTTTTATAACTGCAAAATACTGTAAGAAATGGCACAGGATTTTATTAATTGTTGAAAAGAGGTCTATTCCCCTCTATTCACCTTTGTTAAGTTGCTTTTATTAAAGCTTTAAAAGAATAAAACTGGTCAAAACTTAATTTGTTTCTATTTTGCTTTATATCTGCAGATGGCTACGCCTTCTCTCAAGATGAAAATGGAATAGTTTCCCAGTCTGAAGTAATAAGAGCTTACGATACCACAAAGCAAAGGCCTGAGGAATGGTGAAGAAGCACATCTGGAGATTTAGGCCTTAGTTGTTACTTTTGTGAGACAGGCTACTAGATCTTTGCTGTGAGCTGCGACCATGGTCCAGTTATCAGACATTGAAAGATCTGTGATGGTCTTGTTCCATAAAGTTTGGATTTGTGTATTCAGTAGACATAAGCACTGTGCAACTATACTGTAACACACCATCTCTAAATTTTTAACAAGTATTTGCTTAGCCTTGTTAAACAGATTGGAATTTACCTTGTATCTTGCCAGCTTGCTTATTTTACAATGAAATTGAATTAATACTGTTCATATACTAGAAGGGCAGTGGTCAGATTGCTAAACATACTTTACATCAACAGATCAACTAGCATCTGTGAAGGTTTTTAAGTGTTAATATATTTAAATACAGTTAATAACAAGCCTTTGATTTCAACAAGTGCTGAAAAAACCCCAGTATCTTAATGGTGTTAATTCACCTTCTTTAAGAAAGATTTTGAGTCAAGATGCTCATAGATGTTTGTGTCAAACTAACCTAAAAACATTTGCCAAAGAAGTTCCATAAATGTTTTCTGTTAGAAACAATTTGAAAGGAAACTATCTCCGGTCCTGATCTCAGAACTGCATGCTTGAGTCTCCACACTTGAGGAGAAAGTACAGTGAGTCTAATTTGAGTGGCCTTTTTGGCATTTGCTTTCAAAACTGCAAGTCTTTGCACCTTTGGCCTTATACAAGCTTTCCCCTTATTTTCATTTAGTATTGCATATGATGAATATGGCTGCCAACTTGTATAATGGAGTACACATTATACTTTATTCAATTTTTAAGAATTTCTCTGCCTTACTTCCCTTTAGCAAACTTAATTATTTTTGTGATGCTTAGTTGTATCTGCTTATACTGTAGGTGCAAAAGAAAGTTTGTTTAAACTTATTTTTTAAAATTAATCAAATTTTCAACATTTTTATACTAAGATTATTTGAAATGCATACACTGAAATACAGAGCAAAGCATGCCCTTCGCTAGTCTGTGGTATGTACTGGTTTATTTGCACTAAAGTCACTTCCTATAAAGGTCTGAAATACATGGCAGCAGTCTCTTTACAACATACTGGTCATGCAGAATACTTATATACTCTCACCTTTAATCAAAATGGAGAGGAAGTGGCTGCATAAAAAGATACACACCTGTTATGAGGGGAAAAAAAGGGAGGTATTAAATGAGAACATTGCAATACATTCTTTAAGTAGTTATACTTGGTATTTCTCAACTTACCATCCAACAACCATCAGGTTTCAAAGTAAGAAAACCTACTTGAACTTTAAAATTTAGTTAATCCTTGCAACTCTTTAGTCCATGTTTAAAAGCCACCATAATTACATTAAAAATAGAATTTTCTATAGTAGCAGTTGGTTTTATTGTTAAGTAAATTTTTGTGCATAGGAATTATCTCTTTTTTTCTTTCAATGGAGAACAACCAGATGGAAAAGCAGAACTATATCCCCAGTGATCTGTTAAATTAAGTATTTCCTCTTTGCTCTCCAAATCATAACAAGTCATCCAGTCCCATCTTTTCTCTGCCCTCCTTCATTTGTCATTTAATTACTAAAAGTGACTTTACCTCCTTGCCTTTCATTTAGCTAAACACTTAACATGTAATTAATCTCACTATCCAAATGTCTTCTTTTCCATTCTAAGAGAAATTTAAAAATACACAGAGAAAGCCCAACAAAAGGCACTATATGAAAGTACATATTTAGGAAAGTGTACCAGTGGGAAGCAGTCTGCATTTCATATGTGTGTTAGGCAGTGTCTTCCTCTCACTTGCCTCTAGTGATCTTTAAACAGAAGGCACAAGGACAAAGGGAATGTAACCCACTAGAAACAGTACTGCCAGTCAGTCATGCAGACAAAAACTGCCTTCAGAAAAGCCATTGCAGGCATAGATAAATACATGGATCAATATGGGAGGGCCAAATCACTTGACCTAAGGCAAGAAAAAATTTGGGGGCATGCCCCTTTCCCAAAATGGGGATCCCTATTTTCTGTCATCCAAGGGACAATGACCAACTTGAAAACATTTCTGAAATTAACCATTACACTTGCTTCTTTATAATCTTTCAGTGTACTTAACTCATGTAAAATTAATCTATACATACTCTCTTCATGGGCAATTTTTTTTCTCTTTTAATAGGTTGAATTACTAATTATGAAGATATGGATTAGAATACATTGTGAAATATATATAGTGAGATATTTACATGATCTCTTATTCTTCCTATGAAATAAAATTCTATCTTACCATTGTAATACAGTTTGAAGAAAGCACACAGTACATCCCGAATTAACTACCTTAAAAAGGAAGAAAGTGACTGAAACAGCTCTAAGATCTTAAATTTAGACTAATTTAAAGATTTGTAGGATAATCTTATCCCAGCATTTCATGCTTACATCCTTTCAGAATTTGAAGTAGTATTTCACAAAGTGCATTTTTTACTACTTTTTATGAATTTTACTCCTGTCTCTGTACTTTTTCTGATAACTAGTGGTTGAAAGATACCACTTCTTAAAAATAGCAAAAAAGACAAATGTGGCAAAAAATGGTGGGTTTTGATTGCTCATACAATTCCATTTTAAAATACAAGGTTATCTTAGCTATGTGTGCCCATTTTAAATCAGGCCAAGTATACAATATGCACTTTATTTTTATGTTAAGTACACAGTAATATAATCCATTTCCATCCTGTTAGTATGTCATATCTTTGTTAAAATAAGGGGATTCTGCTATGTTTGTTTAAAGAAAAAAAAAAAACAGTTGAGGCGGAAATGCTCAAATGCTCATAACAATGCCTCTGTTCTTACTGTTCAAAAATTCAAAAGTGTACCAAATAGAGAGTTCACATGGATTTTTCCATTCGTTTCATGTGTACTGCAAGTTATTATTAAAAATTTCCATCTAAAAGATGAATCTGTGCCACTAGAAAATCGGGTATCTTATATAAATACTTTTGCTTAATTATTTTTAAATATATACATACACACATATATATATATATAAATTATTCAAAAGACTAACTGGAAAAAAATTTTAAAAAACCTATTGACAATTTGTATCTGGAATTTTTTCTTGCCATTTCCTAATTTTACACATATTTTTGCAAAGCAGTTTCAACAGATTTATACTTAGTCATCATTCTCTTTGTATAAAATGATAAATAAAATATTTTGAAACACTAAGAGATAGCTGAAGATTCCTGTATGTCCACATGCATCCATAAAATTCACCTTGTTACAAAGATGAGCATTAAGTGTTTTAAGATGTGTATCATGACATTTGAACCCATCTTGAATGATGAGTAATTTGGAATATGTGTTAAATTTAAGGAGAAAAGTGTTTTCCCTTTTTTTCTTGTGTATTGTGTAAAAGCAGCTGTAGTTCTGATGAATTTATCATTCTGCCTGCATGAGGCACTATTTCTAAGTGTTCTGAGGCGATGCATGGTGGTTGTTGATCCCTGTTTTATAATGCCTTCGTTAAAAGTCTGCTCATAATATATCAAGAAGCTAATGCTGTGTAAGCAAATGAGTTTGTCAGTTCAGCTTCCTTGGTACTGGATGTTTTCACTGGTTACAAAACTCAACAAGTGAGTTTCTCCTTCCCCCTCTCTGCCCTCGCTCATCCAGTTTCCTCGCTGTTAACCAATAGATCTTCATTAAACGAATATTTTAGCATTCCAAACCTGGTTCCTGCTTATGCAAACCACTACTCATATAGGGTTCAACTGGACTGCTTTTGAGTATAAAAAGTACTCATTTGAGCAATGATGTGCAAAGTTGGGCGCTTTTTTTAGGGTTGATACTTAAATAAAAGTATTGCCATGTAGAGTGTGATTTGTAATTGCAAAGCTGTGACCAGAACAAGTTGGGGGTTTTTTTTAAGTCATATTTTACAGTGTTTCTTTAATGTAGCATAGAAGCCATAGATACATTCATATTGTTTTTCTACTTCAACATAATTTTTCATTACGATTTTCGGTGTTTGATATGTATGAACCGCTGCAGAAAGCGGTCAGTCTGAAATAGCAAAACTTGCATTCAAGATAAGGTGAGGTTTTACAGCTCCACTAAGCCATTACTGCTGAAACTGTTGTGGAAATTATGAAGCTGCATGAATGAAGATTTTTTGACTCAGTGTTTATGGTAGTTTCTCAGGTTTAGTTTTAACTGGATGTTAAATGCACTGTGTTTTTTAAATAGTTCTTTTAGTAACACATTCAGTTCTATGCAGTGTTAAATGTCATTTGGCATTTGGTGAATGTGCATGTTTTCAACTGCAAATTTTAAATGTTTTGTCTTTTAATTGTTAAAAAATGAATAAACTTTGCCATTGAATTAACAAGTTTTGTTGACTTGACTTGTTGGAAATGCTAGGGATTACTTTCTGAGGAAAACATACCTTATCATTCTTGGGTTTTAATTATTTAAAATGAGATATAGCAGAAATAGTATTTCACAAATATCAAAGAGTTCTTATGTTTTTTACAGTAAACTGAAAAAGTAGAAAATTGGTTTAAGGTTTGTTGGGTTTTTGGTTTTTTGAACACCTATTTTGAGATGTCTTTTTGAGTTCTCATGTGAAGTCTAGAAAACTTTAAAAAAAAAAATTAAAAAACCAAGGAGCACATGAGTCTACAATTTAGATTTCCAGCCAAGCCCTAACATACTCTGGTGGTGATACCATATTTTAAAAGAGAAGTATGCAGTACAAGAATGATAAGAGTAAGAATAAGGAAGTGTGACCGCCCTTTTCAGACAACAGTGGTAAATACTGTATCCTTTAGCTTTGATAGTAACTCATATTTCTTTCCTCTAACAGAGCCCACCACTGAAAAAAATCAATATATCCAAACTGTAGCTGAGTTTTGGTAGTAGATGGGTGACTGATTTTTATATATGCACAAGACAATTAATTTATTTTGTATTCTGTCCAAGCAGGTTCGATACTACATGTGTCTTAGATGGTGGTTGTTTCACAAAATCCGGTCTGTAGTAGCAGAGCTGGTTTAAGGATATTCCACCTCATAGTATTTTACCACCTCTGTTATACTGGCAGTCATGAGGCCATTGAAATTATTCACTTTATAATCAAGTTTATAATGATCCAGGCTCCCTCTTGAATCCTTTCCCTTCTTCCTTACAGCAAACATTATTTTTAAGCTAAAATCATTTCACTAACGTGATTTACAGTACAGCCCCCTGGATTTGCACAAGTCATAGATTGAAAGAATAAAAAGAACAGAAAGGCATTTCTTTGTCTTTTTTTACTAATGAAAGCAGGATAACATGGAATTATAGCCTCAGTGTAACTGTGTGTCAAAAACTTTATGTGATATTGTAGAGCAGTGGCTCCCTCAAAAGCAGATGCATTGTTCAGAGGAGTTCAAGTCCAGACAGCACATTGCAGTAGGCAGCAAAACAGCACTGAAAACCAACTTCATCTCCTTAATGTTCCTTAATGTCCTTATGTCAAGCTGTAACTGAGCAGTAATGACAAATACTTTTTAAATTGTCACTTTTTTTTTTATTCCAGTGGGATTAGTATTACAAATAATCCATGAGTTTATATAGCCACAAACTGTACTAGTTTCAAACAGAATCCTTCAGACATTCTTGCAAGTACTTGTAATGTTTTTCCTAGCACTGGAAAGTCGTGATGCGTTTTGGAGATACACACTTCAGAATCCCAAATTTTGGAAACAGACAACAAATGGCATGCTGCTATTGCTCATTATCCACAGAAGGCTTGGGTTTCATTTAAGTCATTAACAGTTAATGACAACCAAAGTATTTGTTGCATCGCGTGTGAATGACAGTAATCCATTTAATGAGTGTGAATATTCTTTCATTTTGATTTTAGATGGGTTTAGTGCTAATAAAAGGAATATGAACTGAGTTCAGAATTCCAAAAGAAATAGTTAAATCCACTTTGTTAACATGGCAGTGAAGCAAGTCCTGCCTGTAAATGTTACTTCTGATAGCAAGCAATTGCTTCAAGAATACATCCAGCCCTTCAAACCATTTCATTAGTCATTAAAGTGCTATCACAGTGTCATTTCTGTTCTGTCTGCAAGTTTTAAGAAAATTTCCTGTTCCTATAAATCACAGGAGTATCTAGTGCCAAAAGACTCTTTCCATTAGAAAGGAAATTCAGCATTCTTGCCTGTACACCAAATCCATCTGGGTTGGAAACTACTGGCACAGGCAAAAGCCTTTCTACCCATGGGTTTTATTCTGGCCACCTCCTTTCCTCTCCCTTCAGCTATATAGGTCACTGCTACTGTAACTACATGAGCAATAATAGATTTTTT